>JAQZBX010000538.1:0-105436 GCA_029593785.1 Cabassous unicinctus | reverse complement strand
ATATATAAGATCAGGACTGGAATCTGCACCCAGGACACATGCAATAAATTTGTGGAACATTGGTGGGGGCTGCAGGTGTTTTCACAGGGATCTCCCCCCAGCAGTGCTCTCCTGGCTCTATTCTACTCACCTGTGGCCAAGACTATCTGCCCCACTCTTGCTGTCACCTTCTCAAGAGTAGAGGACATTTCTTCACCACCACTTTATCCCCAGCATCTAGGCATTCAATGCATATTATATGATGGGATGGATGAACAGACCCACAGAAGGATCAGATTATGTGAGTCAGACTTGTGCCTGGGGCTGGCCATGTTGCCCAAGGTTTGGCAGATTTGTTGGTTTGCTTTTAGAAATTAATTCACTGGTCAATTCAATGCGCTATATAAATGCCACCCAAGGCTGGCATACATACAGAAACAAAAAAAGATTTCTAAAAAGTCTATGGGTTGACACTTTCCACTTTTCTCTCAGCTGTAATTAGCATTGCTTACTTTCACTTTTCAAAGCCTCTTAACCAGCCTGTTCCATCTCCCTGACCTCTGCCTTAAATAATAAGGGACAATGTCCCCTGGAGCCTTCTCCAAATGCCACCCTCACCTTCACAGTGGAAAACACAAAGTCCCCAAATCAAGCAAATTCCCACTTAAAGATAATTCTCACATAAGGAAATACAAATGCATCTATTTCATCCAGGCTCACTACCTGATTCATGTCAGATCTCACTAGATTCTTCAAAACCCCGGCCCCAACATTCATTTGTGTGGATAATCTGACCACCATTGTTATTTATTTCCCAAAAGATTTCTTGATAATTTGGGGTTGCCCAATAAAATTTTAGTGACCTTATCTTTCTTTGCCCTAAAACACCTAAAAATAATTAACTAAGCCAAATACGTTATTTAAAGAAGGGATAGGGGAAAAATGAAGAAAGCATTTAACAAATATATACCTATATCTATCTATCTATCTATCTATCTATCTATCTATCTATCTATCTATCTATCTATCTACACATATATATTTAAAAGTACAGCTGAGAAAACTAGCGTCCAAACCATTGTATTAGAATTATAGCATTTTCCATTTACAGATTGAGACAAGTTAATTGCATAGCTACCATGAAATAAACTAGGTGGTAATTACTCAGTAACTCCTTTAGAAACTGTAGTAATTACACTGAACCAAAGCATTCTAAAATAGATCGGAGTTGCCAAGTTCACATACAAAAGGATGTTTAACCTGTGCTCCAACTACATGGTTTGAATGCTGCACGATCAATGACTTTTGATGCCCATTTTTAAAGATAATGACTTTAAAATATAGATGCATTTCTAGAAATGGTCCCTAGCACAGTAGAAAAAGCTCAGTTTACTACTGCCAGGCAGCAAGAAAGTTGACAGTAACTTCCTGTCTAAAGGACGTGACTATCTTCAAAGAAAAACCCTTGCAGTCTCAATTTTAGAAAGACGTTTTTGGTCGTTGGCTCACATTTACATACTGTACATCAAATCTGAAAGGAAGCTATGTCAGAACAGAAATGGCTAAGTTGAGAAGTGAATGGTACAGTATATTTTGCACAGAACAAGCAATTTTCTTGGGAATTAAAAGGCCTGTTTTGTAGCCAGTCCCCAAAAAGCTCCAAACAATCACCTTTTTGTAACATGATTTTACACAATCCAAATTATTCAGCTGGTGAAAAAATAAGGGGGGGAGGAGGAGAAAAATATACTGACTGTGGGGCCCTAAGAAATTTGGTAAAAGGAACAGAGTGTGGAAATCGGCACCTGGAGTCATGGGTTTTAGCGTGGGATGTTCTGAAGTAACTGTCTAACCTCTAGGGGTAGCTTTACCAAAAAGTCTGACTCCAGGTTTTCCTTCCCTCAGACCATGGATTAAGCCCCTGGAAGAGAAAAGTTGGGGGTTTCCAAGGGTCCCCAGACTTCTTCTGCCATCTCCTGGCCTCCTGCCCACCTCTCTCCCTGGTGGAAAGGTTCCAAGAGGTTGCTTTCCCATCGCCACAGCTGGTGCCTCCGCTTCGGCCGCCAGGTCAACCCACTTGGCCGCAGCCCAGCTTTGAGACTCTGCTGGGAGTGGGTTCGCTATCAGCTGCCAAGCCTTTGTGAATTTAATTTTACAGACATTGTTATGCTAAGTCCATGCCAGGCTAGATGATGGGCCAGAGAGTAAGGAATGAGATTAGAGATGAGCAAAACCAGACAAAGGGGAAAAGGAAAATTTCTAATTGCAAACCTTATTTGTATTCGGCTCTGGCATGGCCAGGCCAGCTCTGAATCCATAGAGAAATACGTTTAGTCCAAGATGGTTCTGTTAAATCCTGTTGCAAGCTCTCTCCTAGCCTCACACACGCACAT
Organism: Cabassous unicinctus; assembly: GCA_029593785.1. NCBI lineage: Eukaryota > Metazoa > Chordata > Mammalia > Cingulata > Chlamyphoridae > Cabassous > Cabassous unicinctus. The sequence goes on along the minus strand of JAQZBX010000538.1, from coordinate 103,064 downwards.
GCGTGTGCACACCCACACACTGCACTTAACTCCAGGGCTGTTTGTGAGGTCCTGGAGGGAAGAGAAGTGTCCTGTACTTCATCTTCCTATTTCAATATTTTTTGACTGAATAAATGCATACTCAGGTTTGAGCAGAGTCCCACCTCATATCACTGCCTTTAGCAAAAGTGTTTTTTCTACAAAGTGTTTTTTTCTGAAGTATGATGTTGTTGGATTAGCTTGAGTTTAGAAATCAGGAACGTTTGAGAGTTGATGCAATTGCTTCAAAGCCTGCATTGCCCATCAGTGAACAGACCCCAGGACACTGGGGGCCTCTTTCGAAGCTCTTTTTACTCAGTGCTCAGGGCTTGGTCAGTAGGTGTATGCTGACATGTCCACATGTGACATGACTAGAGTCACTTTGCCATAATCTTTGAAGAACCCATGTCTTCAGAGTGACTTGTCCTTCTGTGTATGTTGATGACCAACATAAAAGGTCAATAAGAACTTGACTTTCTTATTGCTCTCGAATAGAATGCTAGTTAAAATTCTTAATGTGAAACTTCTCCATCACTGCACTCAAATTTATCATCGGGGAATTATTTTACCTCAGCCATGTTCTTACGGATATTTTTATGGGTTGAATTGTGAAGCCCAAAAAGATATGCTGAGGTCCTCATGGTCATACCTCAGAATGGGACCTTATTTGGGAAATAAGATGGTCACAGGTGGAATTAAGCAAGTTAGGACAAGGTCATCCAGGAGAAGGGCCATCAACCCGATGTGACAGGTGACCTTGTAAGATGGGGAAGGCTGGACCCAATCAGACAGGCAGGGAAGAAAGCCATGTGATGGGGGAGGCAGCGATGGACGCTACCAAGCACCAGAAGAGGCAGTGAGGGCTTCTTCTCCCCTACAGCCTTCTGGTCTCCACCACTGCGAGTCCATCAATGTCTGTGTTTCAAGCCATGCCGTTTGTGGTACTTTGTTACAGGAGCCTTCGGGAATTAAGACAGATATCAACAAATTCATGACCCGCGTAGGGGATTGGTGTGCATGTACGTGCGGAGCCTCAGCTCTAACGGTGCTCTGAGGTTTCTGCCCCCCAGTGAGGGTGTTCCAAGGCACAGGGCGGAGGGGGCGCCTCTGACCTGCATGCGTGGAGCCCTCTTCAGCCTTTCCCTGCGGGGCCAATGGGGAGCCATGGTCACTCACATCCGCACAGACCAGGGTAAGCCTGAACCACGGGAGGCGACTGGTCAAAAGAAGGCGCGGCCGGGTCCCCTCTGTCTCAGGAGGGTCCTGCCACCCCCTGCCAATCCAGCCAGACCCCTCCAGAAGGCCTTCCCAGCCTATGAAGTCCTGAGAGCTTGGACTGCACAGCGAGAATCAACATTGAAAACGTATTTTGAAGAGCTCATCTGGCTGGGCTACTAGGGCCCCTAAGGGGGCAGTCTCCTCCGTAAGTCTCACGCTCCCACCACCCCGCTGAAGGGGCAGAGGGGCCCCGAGACCACTTCCTGGGCTAAGGCAGTGCCAGGCATCGTCATCAAACCACCCGACTGCTCCGAACCTCCGTCTGGCACCTGATGCCAGAGCCTCCCTCACAGGCGTGTGCAAGGACAAATGAGGCCGTGTTTGGCAGGTGGGGACATGGGGAGTGCTCCGCGACTGCTGGCTCGTCACTGTGCATCACAGTGGAGGGCTCGAGATTCGGGGAGGCGGCTCGGCTGCGGGCTGGTGAACTATGGAGCCAAGAACAGAATCCCCATCATCCGGATGCAAACACTAGCAACAACCCCCTTCAGTTGTGCCGGCATTTCAAGCCACTGCAAAGAAATGGGTTTGACTCCTCCCTTGGTGGAAGCAGCAGATTGTAGACAACAATAGCTCTTTGTTCCAGAAAGAATCACACGTGGTAAAGCAAACCTGGACATTACGCTCACATACACATTCATGCATACGTCCATACTTACTGTATACACACGTATACGCAGCAGACATACATGCTTACATGTGTATATTTTCTAATATAAATGCAAGGTCAATTATATAAAATTTGTTAAACATGGAGAAGTATAATGATAAAGTCGCCCACAAACAACCTCATTACCAAGTCACAGGCGACATCCTGGGATATGTCCTTTATAGTCTCGGAATTTTTTCCTTATCACATTTACATTTTGGGGTGATGACACCCAAAGATAAATAACTTCGTGTAAGGCTCTTCTGTTCTTCTGGGGATTCTTGGTCTGCCTGTATTAACAGCTGATTGGCTCTTAAAATTTGGAAGAAGAGGGAAATCTTGACGATGCTCCCCGTGGGGTTTTTCCTCTCAGGGGTGTCCATTCAGGAACCACCCGTGCGTGGGGTCAGCCTCATTGAGTCACACTGGGGTTTCATCCTGGAAAAACCAACGGGCCCAGGGCGCTGGGACCCTGCTCTCTGAGCAGCCTGGACGGCAGGCCTTTGAGCTGCGCGCATGGCAGGGCGGGGCAGCAGGTCGAGGGGTCTGCGCCCGGTCAAGGGCGGCCTAGGGGGGCTGGCGACCTGAGAGCTGGAGGGTGGCCCCGCCCCGCGGAGGGGAGGCCCAGGGGGCGGCCCTGCTGGAGGCGGAGGAGACCGCCTCTGAGCTGCAGTACTCTCCGTTGCTTGGTAACTAGAGCATATAATTATTCTACTAGAATGTCAAAGAAATGTCGGCAACCCCATCACTTAGAGCCAGAAGGTCAGAAGCCAGGCACCCATTTGCATAGAGAGCTTTACTTTTCAGCCAGAAAGCAGTAGAGAGAGGATTCCAAAGTTCAGTGCGTTTTTGCTACCATGGAACATGATAATCTGGAAAATCGAGTGCAGTGCCCCAAAGGATAACTGCAAGCCAATGTGTTTGCCTTTTGTTTTTTGTTTTTAATTCCTGAAATTGCCCATAGATAAGTGACCATTCAAGGAGAGAAAGTAATTTTCCTCTGTTAGATAATGAGTTGTTTTCTAGTAAAGTTTTGCTAAGGATCATAGAGATTTGGTTTTATTTTTGTGTTGCTGTTTGAAGTTGAATTTTCTTCTCAACGAATTCTAGGCTATCAGGTTTTTAAATATTTGAGTTTTCTTTGACTTCTTTTGTTGACAATACCAGTCCATTGCCGGGGGCGTTATTTTCTAAAGAATCCTTCCACTTACTCTTGGTGATTTTCTAAAAAGGTGCCAGTTGCCTGTAAACAATGGAACGTGGATGCCCCATAAAAAGCCTTTCACCAAAGTGACGATTCCCAAAGTTCATAGGCATGAATCACTCTACACACATTCCGAGTACAAGAAATGCCCCCTCCTCCATTTCTTTATTTTTCTCTAAATCAATTAAATTCCACACCGAAGTCTGCAACAAGCCATGGTTTCCAACCCCTGCCTGGGGGTGGCCCTGGACACCTGAACACTTCCTATCCAGTTAAAAATACTCCAAAAGTGCAGACAACTGCCTCCTCTGGGGCAAGAAGGCAAGAACCAAACAACAAAGCACCCTGAGGGAGAGGACAGAGTAGTTTCTCTTGCTTGATGATTCCTTTAACCATTGAAAATTGGTGGGAAAAAATACTTTAAAACAGCTAACTGCTGTTTGGCTTCAATGGTCCTTATGTAACATGGTGCTTTTGTTTGGTAAATGCTGGCTTGCTTTCCCGCACCTGCCCGGGACTATTTATTTCTCCTCTCTCGGTGCAGCTGTGATGGGAAGCCCGGATACCAGCAAGAGCTTGTCCACTAGCTCCATCTGCTGGCAGTACAGAGGAATGGCCCAGTAGAATGAGCCACCTGATTCAGGGACATGGATTTCCCATTAGACCTGTTTTATTTAAACTTCTGGGTTTTTGTTTTGTTTTGTTTTGTTTTTTGAAGGCCCATCACTACCAAGAAATATCCCTAATGGCTGACAGAGAGAGGGCAATAATTTTTTGGAAATCGTTGTGAAACGGCCCTCTGAGCAAAACGGTGAGAACAAGTGATGTGAAGATCATATTATGTGTACAAATCTAATGTGGATCTGCTCAAGCATTTCTTATTTCACAGTAGCCAGAGTCCATATGCCCCGGACCACCGAGGGTCATAGTCGGTACCCAGGGAAAGGGGCGGTCCCAGGTGGAGAGAGTGACAAGGCAGAGTAAAGGATGGTGGCCGAGACAGGCCTCAGAAGGGCCAGGGCAGAACTCAGGGGCCAAGGGCAGGCCTGGGGGTCAGGACAGAACTTGGGGGGAATCCGTCCCTCTGTCCCCTGCCTCACTCCCTCCAGACTGTAAAATGGAGACTGAGACTCGTGGCATCCCCCAAAGTGGAGCCAGAAAAGACTTTGAGAAACACCCACTCCCTGTCCGCTGTTGTAACAGGATGGAGGTGAGTAATCAGACTTGGCCCCAGGGCTCTGAGTCTCTGAACAAGTAAGAAATGGGACATGGGGAGGTGTAGATCGCACTACATAGAGCCACTTGAAGACGTTTATTCAAACAATGAACATTTCAAAATCCAGGAGGCCAAATTCCAAAAGAGGAAAAAATGAGGCCCTGTGGTATAAACAGAAAAAAGACAAGCCCCTGTGTCCCTCCATCTGTGTCCCTAGGGCTGACTCCAGCTCAATGGAAGGGAAGGGAGAGGGATAAAGTGAGGGGAATAAGGAACGGAGAGAAGGAGGAAGAGAAGGGAGGATAAGTAAAAAGAAATGAGGAGTAGAAAAAGTGAAAGGAGTCAAGGCCAGAGGGACAGCTGGCCTCCCCTGAGCCCCACGTCCCACGGGGAACCAAGCGCAGTGCCTCAGGCTGAAGTCAAGAGCCCGAGCTGGCCCTTGATGCAGATGTTGGTCACAGAATCAGCAGCCAGGTCCGCATTAGAGTGTTGAAAGGACGCATGCCTGTGTGTGCACAGACGCACTGCAAATCATTAATTTTACATTTTTTAACAGGTACTGCATTACAAAGGGGGGAAATAAACTATCCAGCTATCAGCCTTATTCTTTCACTGCAGACCATATTTTAAACTCTCAATTTGAGAACATGTAGCTCATTAATATGGCATTTATTTATTTAAAAAAAATAAAAGGCTGTTGTCTTTTTAAAAAAATCTGGGGGGGAAATGAGGGATTGTGAGAAATTTGGCAAGATTCTGTTAACTTCACAACTTGCATAGGAACTCATATTAGTCATCCATCAACTCCACAGCCTGTAGCATCTGTAGAAATTAGGCTAAAGGCATTTATTAACCAGATGATAAAGGTCCTGTGGAAAGCCGGTGCTCAGCTAAAGCTGCTTGGCAAGTGTTTCCAGAAGGCACAGGGGTAAGGCTTCAGGATCGTCTTCGTGTGGGCAGTCCAGGAAACTGGATTCCCAGCTCTTGGCATAGAGTGTCGAGCATCCCTGAGCCTCCACATGTCAACATTGGCAGTCCAGCCACACTGTTTACTAAACCTGAGTCCATCTAGAACATGTGTTAGCGCCTTCGTAGTCCACCTAGATTTCACTAACACAAGCTACATGCATCTTGTGAACATTGCAGTAAAGGAGAAAAGCGTCTTCTGTAAAAGTATGTTTGCCATCATGTTTCTGCATTTAATTTAGAAGGATTTATGCCAGGGCTTCTTAATCTTTTTTTGTTCTATGGACCCTTTTGCCAGTCAGGTGAAGACCATGGAGCCCTTACTAAGTCCACACTATACTGTGTATTATTAAATAAATATATCACACCAACACCAACACGTCCCCATGAGAATAATGTTTTTTGAATTTCAATTCAAACTCATGGACTCCTGGTTAAGAAGCCCTGATGTATGCAGTATAAATAAGCCTCAAGTTAAATCCACAAAACCCATATTTCTGGAGAGCATTGAAGAACTATATTCTTATTGAAATTCTTTCATTGAGGTGCCAGCTCAGTCACCTGTTCACAGTGACAGGAACTGTAATGCAACCAGTCCTCAAGGAAAACCCATTGATCCACTCTGTTCATCTTCCTTCCAGGTTGTCCTTGGGTTGGGGAGAGCGATGTCAGAAACTCCACCCAGGCAGCTGGAAAAGTCAACTCCAATGGGATCCTTCAAAGATGTAAACAAATTTCACCAGCTAAATGCCACCTCTAGAGAGAGGTACATAGAGAGCAGGGATACTATTACTACATTTTAATTTGAAGTGTTTAGTGGTTTGCCAGTTTTACTTTGATATCACATTTCAGTCTTTCATTCATTCAATAAATACTTTTTGAGCACCTGTTATCTGGAAAGCACTTTTCATGGAGGGGGCAGAGAAACAAAGCCCCTGACCTCATGGGGACAGCAAGAAACAGACAGACAAGTAAATACATGGTGTGGTCATCGGTATTTTAAAGGAAGATAGAGGAGGTTAGACAGTGCTAGGCAGGGAGCCTCCTGGTTTTAATTTTTAAATAGCACATCCATGGGGGGCCCACTTCTAAGATGACATTTGGGCAAAGACAGAAGACATGAGCCATGAAAATGATATCTGATCATCCTTTTGTTACATCTTTCAGTTCTTCAGGGACACTCCATGTATCTATAATTTGTTGCTCATGTACTGTCAACTTTTAGAAAGATACAGATATTCAATAAAAAATGGCCTTCAGGTCTGCCCCCATGGAGAGTGCAGGCCAGTGGGGAAGAGACACACAAAACAGGCAGTTGTGGCTGAGCAGGAGTGTAAGCTGTGCTAGGGCAGGTGCTGGGAGAACTTGCAGGTGGACTTCTAACCTGGAATTGATGGGCTCGACATGCTGGGAGTCTGCAGTGAATGAAACAGAAAAGTATCCCTTGGCTTCGTGGCACCTACGTCTTGCTGCATAGGTAGTCACCGTGAACCTGGAATTAGTAAATTCCCAACCATTGCCCCAGGGGACATTCAAGGTGAAGCTTCCTGGGAGCAGCCAATCTCATTTTTATCCACTGATCAGTACATAACCTTGTTTTCTGTATGTTTCTGCTGAAAGACACCTTGTTTAGTAGGGATCGTTGGCTCCGTGGCCACCAGCACTCTAGCTCCTGCCTGAGTGAAGCTGGCGTCACACATGTATTTTCTCCATAAGGCACGTCACAGCCTCCTTGCACTGGGGAACACCAGCAAGCACTTCAGCATAATGCTCAAGGCCATTTTAAACAGCCAGATCACCAATGAAAAGCAGAAAGATGCAAAAACCCGAACTCTAAATGTGAGAGCTGAAACAAGAAGGCAGGGGGGCCTTGTTCAACCTCAGCTGGGACATGCATGTCGGGCGACTGGCCACACTGCACGTGTCCGTGAATTGACCAAGAAAGTACTGCAGGTTTGATTTGAGGATTACAAAAAAATTTTTAGCCAGCAGGTAAATTCACAAAGACAGAATCAGTGAATGATGAAGATGACCTGTTTATGTATATATGATGGCCAGAGCCTTCAAGGAGAGGAAAAGGAACATATGTGTCTAGGATTCAAAGCAAAACTGTGGTACCGAGAAAGAGAAGGGGATATGTAAAGAACTTGCAAAGGAATGAAAACATATTTGATGAGGACAGTTAGGAATGACTAAATAAAGTAGAGTCTAAAGAGAGGGACTCCACAAATGCAGGAAATGTCAGCCGCCTTTCGGAAAAGAGAGGAGCCAGATAGCACCAAGTGGGGGAACCTGGAGCCAGCCACAGGGACAGAATGAGGCAGGGCTGGGAGAAAGGGCCAGGGCTGCAGGCCTGGGCCCTCCAGCCCACACTGGACTTGAAATAGTAAATATTTATAAACGACAGCATGTGTCCATAGTGATCACCCAGAGACCTTGAGACATTTCTGCTTGATTTTTTGAGTAAAAAAATAGAAAACTAGAGAATCCTCAATAAGACTGAATTTTCTTGAGAAAAGAATAGAAGAATCCATTGTGTTAGTGTCAAATAATAAAGTACAAATGGTTGCTCTTGTGTGTTTAAAAGTAGTCTTAAAATACCATTTTTATGGAAAAACTATGAAAATTTCTGTTTTAGCCAAAATTAGATGTCCAGCTGACCAAATCAAATAACTAATTTGTCAGTATTGACTTAATACTGAATATAACTTAAAAATAACATTCCTAAGAATATGAAACCATACAAATCTCTGTGTCTTCTTAAAATCACCCTGGAAGTTTTTGTGCATCTAGCTCACCAATTTTTAGTAGAGTGGGCTTCCACAAAATGTTTGTTGTAAACACAAGGATCCAATTAGAAACTGTATGGCAATCTTCGAGACAAGTGTAAAAAGGCTGAGAAATTTTGAAGAAAGCAGAAAATTTTAAAAACCATCTGGAAATTTTAAATAGATGACAGCAATTATTCAGCTGTTTAGAAACAAGCTTAAACAAGGAACCTTGAAGCTTGTCTTTCATTTTCTGCTAAACTACTTGCTTGTTTGCAAATCATAGTTTGGGGTTTGATGATGTCACTTGCAGCCACCCTCCCCCTCCTTGTGGGCAGATCCCGTAGGTCAAGTCACTGGGGTTAAATCTTGCACATCACAGACCCCTTGTCCTCAACGTGCAGTTCGTCCCCAAACCTCCTTGAAATGACCTGCCTGCTTTTATCTCCCTCGCCATTCAACCTCTAAAAGCTGAAGCTTATTTTCCTCTGCCTGTAGGCCAAAGCCCATCCCCACCTCCCAGAACTCTCCTTTTCTAGTGAGAAGAAAGAACGTTCTGGGTCAGTAGCTGGTGTGCTATGGCCCAGAAGCACACCCAGATGATCACTTGATCTTCTAGCACTTGCCCCAGTGCGTGGAATAAATAAGCCCTCTTCAAGGTGGTGGAAGAGACAGGAGTGGACGAGCATTTGGGTAAGGGTCCTGCCTGCCCTTGTGCTTTATTAGATTCCTATGACCAAGCCCCATCTTGGGCCCCATGTCCTCAAAACTGGAGAGGCAGGGCCCGGAAACCTGCATCCCAAGTCTCCTCCCATCCGTGCTTGGCTCATGCTGGGAAACCCATCTTTGGTTGACCTTCCCATGCTGACATTGCCCCTGGACCACCAGGGGCCCCGCAGGCTGGTTGCCATATATATCCCCACTGCCCTTCCCTGCTGGTTGCTGTCTTGCTTCCACGTCCTGTGACCACCTCGGCCCTGTGACACCAAAAACTGTGACTGTCCTCAATGACCATTCTAACCCTAGTATTTGACCAAGATTGACCAGTGTACCCTCTCTTCAGAATTCTCTGGAAACTCAACACTTCACCTCGAGCTACAGCTCCAGGCTTCTCATTGACTGCCAGTCCAGCTACACATGCTCCTTTCTTTTTTTTTGGCCCCTGTTAACCTTTTTCAAGTCTTTATTTCCCACAAATTCCAATAATTTATTAAGGGGCTAAAGAAGGATACAGAGCCGCTTGATTGCAGAGCTATCTTCTTAACAATCTAAACTGCAAGTTCATCCTCAAGAGAACCACAATAAAAACTTGTTGTGCCATCCTTTTGGGGCCCTGAGCCATGGTATTGAGGGTATATGATGCTGTGGTTAAATGTAGCCCATCTTGCCAGAGAATCAATTTTACTTCATGATGTGTTACGCCTAAAAAAACATTTATGTATAGAAAAATTTAAATTTTGCATAACATTTTAATATTAAAACACATGACTTCAAAAAAAAAACCTATAATGGCCTCAGATCATTTAAATCTAGGTCTTTAGAGAAACTAGTGGTGTGAGTTCTCCCACCTCTGTTATAAAAATCACGTTGGTGGAGAAGTTAGAGGGGCTCTGAGTCTTTCTGCAAAAGATTACTCATTATCAGCTTCCTCATCTCCTAATGCATGTAATTTTGATAAGTAAAACAAAGGTTCTGGAGCTCCCTGGTGTGGAAATGATGTTGAAGACTTTTTGGGCAAGAAGCAGGCTGAAATTTTACAACTCAAGCAGAGCTCATGTCTTAAATCATATCCCCAAGGTGTAGTTAATTTATTTTAGTTGATTGGGGCTCTTCAGATTGTCTAAAGACTCCATCTGAGAGCAGGGTTGGCAATGGCAGCAGAGCACAGCCAACTCTGGTTGAGAGGAGTACGTTTCCACAGACTTTGGGTGAGTCTATAAGACTCTATTAGAGATGGCTTCACAGGTGAATTCTACCATTCATTCAAAGATGAACTAATACCGATCTTGCTCAAGCTCTTCCAAAAAATTGAACAGGAAAGAATGCTACCAAACACATACTATGAAGCCAACATCACCCTAAAACCAAAACCAGATAAAGATACTAAAAAAAAAGAGAAAATAAAGGACCAATATCTCTAATGAATATAGATGGAAAAATCCTCAACAAAATACTTGTAAACAGAATCCAAAAGCACATTAAAAGAATTATATAACATGATCAAGTGGGTTTTATCCCAGGTATGCAAGCATGGTTCAACACAAGGAAATCAATTAGTGTAATAAACCACATTGATAAACTGAAGAAGAAAAATCACACAATCCTCTAGATTGATGCAGAAAAGGTATTTGACAAAACACAGCACCTTTTCTCCAAAAAAAAAAAACAACACTCCAAAAGATAGGAACAAAAGGAAGCTTTCTCAATATAGTGAAGAGCATATATGAAAACCCACAGCTAACATTGTACTCAATGGTGAAAGACTGAAAGCTTCCCCACTGAGATCAGGAACAAAACAAGGATGCCCACTGTCACCATTATTATTCAATATTGTGCTAGAAGTTCTTGCTAGAGCAATTAGGCTAGACAAAGAAATAAAAGGCACCCAAATAGGAAAGGAAGAAGTAAAACCTTCACTATTTGCTGATGACATGATCCTATATCTAGAAAATCCTGAAAATGCCACAACAAAACTGCTAGAATTAATAGATAAGGTCAGCAAAGTGGAGGAATACAAGATTAATATGCAAAAATCAACAGTGTTTCTGTACACTACTGATGTGCAATCTGAGGAGGAAATCAGAAAAAAAATGTCATTTATAATAGCAACTAAAAGAATCAATATTTAGAAATAAACTAAACTAAGACATAAAGGACCTGTATTCAGAAAACTCAAAACACTGCTAAAAGAAACCGAAGAAGACTTAAATAAATGGAACAACATTCTCTGTTCATGGATTCGAAGACTAAATATCATTAAGATGTCAATTCTACCCAAACTGATTTACAGATTCAACGTAATCCCAATAAAAATTTCAACAACATTTTTTGCAGAAATTGAAAAGCCAATAATCAAATTATTTGGAAGGATAAGGGGCCCTGAATAGCCAAAAATGTCTTTAAAAAGAACAAAGTTAGAGGACCCTCACTTCCTGACTTTAAAGCATGTCACTTAGCTACAGTGGTACACATCACATGGTACTGCTATAAGGACAGACAGATTGACCAATGGAACCAAATCAAGAGCTCAGAAATTGGCCCTCACATCTACAATCAAGTGCTTTTTAACAAGGCTGTTAAGCCCACCCAGATGGGCCAGAACAGTCTATTCAACAAATGGTACTGGGAGAACTAAATAGCCATATCCAAAAGAAAGAAAGAGGACCCCTATCTCACACCTTATACAAAAATTAACTCAAAATGGATCAAAGACCTAAATATAAAAACAACAACCATAAAACTCCTAGAAGAAAATGTAGGAGAACATCTTCAAAATCTTGTGGTAGGCAGTAGTTTCTTAAACCTCATGCCCAAAGCACGGGCAACAAAAGAAAAAAATAGATAATGAGACCTCCTCAAAATTCAATACTTTTGTGTTCAAAGGACTTTGTCAAAAGGCTGAAAAGGCAGCCAACCCAATGGGAGAAAATACTTGGCAAATACATATCTGATAAGTGTCTAATATCCATGATATATAAGGAGATCATACAACTCCACAATAAAAAGACAAAGTATCCAATTTAAAAATGGGCAAAAGACTTGAAAAGACAACTGTCCAAAGAAGAAATGCAAATGGCAAAGAAACACATGAAAAATGTTCAGCATCATTAGCAATTAGGGAAATGTAAATCAAAACTACAATGAGATATCATTTCACACCTATTAGACTGGCCTACACTAAAAATTGGGAAACTCTAAATGTTTGAGAGGATGTAGAGAGATAGAAATGCTTATTCACTGCTGGTGGGAATGTAGAATGTACAGCCCCTGTGGAGAACTGTTTGGAAGCTCCTGAAGAAGTTGAATAGAGATTTGCCATGTGTTCTGGGAATACCATTTTACTAGGTATATACCCAAAAGAACTGAGAGCAGAGACATGAACAGACATCTGCACACCAATGTTCATAGCAGGGTTATTCACAATAGCCAGAAGTTGGAAACAACCCAGGTGTCCATCAACTGATAAATTGATTGTGGAGTATACACACGATGGAATATCATGCAGTGGTAGGTAAGAAGAAAGGAAGTCATGAAACATGACAACATGGATGAACCTGGAGCACATTATATTGAGTGAAGCAAGCCAGACACAAAAGGACAAATACTGTATGATTGCCCTATTATGAATATGGGTAGAATTGCATATATAAGACCATTTTTTTGAAGCTGAACAAATGTAAGTTAATACTACACAATGCTAATATCAGACAAAAAAACCCAAAAACATTATACTAAGTGGAGGAGACCAGACACAGAGTATTACACATTGTATGATTCCATTTATATAAAATGTAAATCAATTTATAAGGTTGAAATGAGATTAGTGGTTATGTAGGTCTGAGGAAGGAATGCTAAGGGGTGTGGAGTCTTTCTTTTTGGAGTAATGAATTTTTTCTAAAATTTTTGAGATAATGAATGTACAGCACTGTGAATATACTAAAAGCCATTGATTATACACTTTGGGTAGAGTAGCCAGAAACAGCAGCTCTGTGTGGTGGGGGAAGCATAGAGAGATTGAAAGGTTAGGAATCTTCTTGTTTGTTTGTTTGTCTGTTTTTTGTTTATTATTATTATTGAAATGATGAAAATGCTCTAATAGTGATTGAAGTGATGAACGCACAACTATGTGATTATATCAAATACTATTGATTATACACTTTGGGTGAATTTTATATTTTATTAATATGTATCAATAAAATTGATTTGTTTTTTTTTTTTAAAGAATCTATTAGAAAGCTCTTAAGAAAGGCATCTCCAAATAAATTTTATGACCAACACCCATGTTTACATAAAAAAATTAACATAAGAGTGAATACATAATCTTTATGGGAATTATTTAATTATTAGTAGATATTAAAAACCTGAATAAATGGAGTATATACCATGTTTCTGAATGGTGTGACTTAATATAGTAGAGATACCAATTATCTTTAAATTAATCCACATATTCAATGAACTTCCAATCACCATTCCAGATGGATTTTATGAACTCAAGATAATAATTTAAAATTTAGATGAAAGAATAAAGATCCACAAATAGCTAAATTGATTTTGAAAATAAAGTACAAAGGATCAGGGTGGACTTGACTTAGCAACACCATTGTTATAAAAGCAATATGGTTCTGGCACAGATTTGGGCAAACAGACCAACAGAGCAACTGAAAAAGCTTAGGTATAGCTCCACATCACCTTTATATATGATAAAGGCAGCACCACAAAGCAATGGGGGAACAAACGACTGTTTAATAAATGATATGGGAAAAATTGAATCACCATGAGTAAAATAAATCTGGATTCCTAGATTGTACCATAAAAAATTAAAACTCCATACAGATTAAAATCCTAAATGTTAAACATAAATCTAATGGCACCGAGGGATTATTATCAAGCATTAATCAACAATGCATTTGGAAAAAGACCTTGACCAAAAGAGGGAAACATTAAATACAGAAGAGTTTTTATGGCTAAGAGATTTCAAAGCGAGTTGAGGGGTCATTCTAGAGGTTACACTTATGCACGTCTCCGCAGAGCTCCCTACCTGCCACCGTAAACAAAGCCTCATGCAGGAGTGCTCCTGGGGGCTCTTGGGACATCTGGACACCAGAGGCAAGGAACGCTGCCTCATGAAACCAGCACCCCTTCGGCAGACCCTACCTGGGAATAAATGATCATCTATGTTCCCAATATAACATAGGTATACTCATTTATAAGTCCCCAAATCATAATTCTTCTACTCCTTTTATTTGAAGCTATAATTTTCAATGTACCTGTTAAGTGTATTTCTCAGAGACTTCAAACTTTGGACTGTTCAAATTCCAGTGGAGCCCTGAATCCCAGCAGAGTAGTAGAAAACTCCTACTCTCCATTTATCGGGTTTGCCCTGGACAACGAAGGAAACGGTGATGATGGACTAATCCCATCCCCAAAATAGGGAGTGTTTGCAGGTACAGACAGGATAATTCTTTCCATCTGCCCCATGGTATCTGGGTCCCCTCTCAGCCTGGGCTGTCAGAGCAGACTTCATCCCACTTCCCTCGGGATTGGGGAATGAACAATTGCCGAAGGGGCCAGGGTGGCCGCAGACCAAAGTAGATTAGTTGTTGTGGTAGATGTTATCTTGTGTTGCTAGAAGAACTTGTAACACTGATAAAAAGATGGTGGCTGCTAGAGGTTCAAAAGGGAGGGGGTAATGAATGGGTGGAACAGGGCGTATTTGGGGCAGTGAGAATCTTCTGTATAATGCTGCAATGAGGGAAGCATGACATCACACATTTGTCAAGGTCTATGGAACTGTACAGCATAAAGTGTAGACCTAATGTAAACCAAAGACTTTGGTTAGTAGCAACATGTCAATACTGGTTCATTGACTGTAACAAATGTATTACACTAATCTAAGATGTCAATCATTGGGGTAGCTATGTGTGTGGGTGCAGAGGCGAGGGGAATTCTTTATACTTTTGGTGCAAATTTTCTGTAAATATAAATCAAAAACTTCTCTAAAAATAAAGTTTAAAGAGGTAAATCTATAACTCACATGGCAAAAGATATATGAAAATATCTTTGTGACCCAAAGTTAGTCTAAACATTTTTTTAAGGAGGTATCAGGGATCGAACCCAGGACCTCATACATGGGAAGCAGATGCTCAACCACTTGAGCTACATCCATTCCCTAATGAGAGTTTGTTTTTTGGGTTTGTTTGTTGTTTTCGTTTTTAGGAGGTACTGGGGATTGAACTCAGGACCTCATACATGGGAAGCAGGTGCTCAACCACTTGCGCTACATCCATTCCCCAGTATAAACTTTTTTTTAAAAGAAATTTTAGATTACATAAATGTTACATAAAAAAATGTAGGGGATTCCCATATGTCCCCCTCCCTCCCTCTCCCACACTTTCCCACATCAACAATATCCTTTATTAGTGTGGTACATTTGTTACGATTGATGAACACATATTGAAGCATTACCACTAACAGTGGATCATAGTTTACACTCTGTCCTGTGCAATTTGTAGTCATGACAAAATATATAATGGCCTGTATCCATCGTTGTAACTTCATGCAGGACAATTCCAATATCCTGAAAATGCCCCCATATTGCACTTATTTTTCCCTCTCCCTCCCCTCAGAAACTCTGGTGGCCATTGCCTCCACATCAGTGATAAAAAATTTATAGACTTTTAAATCAAGAACCCAAAACACAAACCATAAAGCAGTTTATTAATTGATCAGTTTGACCACATGAATATTAAGGTTATTTGTTTAGTGAAGAACACCACGGAGAGTTGCCAGAGAGATGGAGGACCAAGAGAAAACAATTGCCACGTCAAAAATCAGTAACATATTAATATCTGGACAGTGCAAGGACTCTTGAAAATAAAATAGAAACCTTGCCAAAACTCAAAGCCCTGTGGAAGAAACATGAATAAATAGTTTCAGAAAGGTATGCACAAGTGGGTATCACACTCACTGGAGATCGACAAAATACAAATAACACAGCAATGAGAGACCACGTGGTGTTGGGAAAGATGTGCAGAAAGATGGAGACCTCCCATCCTACACAGCTCATATGACAAGATACCAGAATATTTAAGAACGTATAGTAAAATCTTGGGTGCAGGTGGCCATGAGAGGGGGAGGAATAAAAAGGAGCTGATGGAAGGGTGAAGAGTGAATCAAGATGATGCTCACACAGACCAATGATGAGAGTGTGCCTGGAACTTAAAAGTTTGATGACCCCAAGTCTACCCTAAAAGGCCAAAAGAGCAACAGCAGGCATGTTACACTGTAGAGTTGCATCCATGATTGATAGACGTCAAGGATTTAAGTACTTTCTTAATCAGGAGGGTCAGAGACTAGGTAGACTCACAGCAAATCCCTTTGCATCTTCTTGGGCACATGGGAAACCTACATTTTCCAACCTCCTTTGCTGTAACTTGGAGCCATCTGACTGGGCTCTGATTGATGGGTTGTGGATGGAATGCTTCTTCCACCTGGCCCCTAAAATATCCCATGCAATCTCCCATGCTTCATCTCTCCTATTCATGATTCCAAATGTGAAGATCTCTAAAATGGTGGACCTCCATGGTAAAGGAACCAGTATTCTTGAATTTTCGTATGTGGAGAAGAATCACCCTGGAATGCCACCTGACCCTATCTGACTCATGAAAGCAAGAAATAAACCTCAATGTTAAGCCACTGAGATTTGGATAAAGTACCAGGTAAGTACAAGGTAAGTTTGAAACCATAAGAGAAACTCAGGTTTAGAGTTGCTGAGGTTAAAGAGAAATTACCATTGGTAGTTAGTTCTTATAAAATAAACTTAAAATATTCCTTTCTTCATACCACAGCAATGGTCCAGCAGGCTAAAGGTTCTCATTCATGGAGCCCATTTCTCTGAGGATGAATAACACAGAGATATTTGCTAAGCCAGCCTTCCTCAATAAATTCCCCTTATATTCCCAAAACATATTCCAGAGAAGCATAACTCACAAAGAAACAACAAAAGTAGTTGAAACTTACTTTTGCATGTTAAAAACACCTGTAAAAATATTTTTTTAAAAACCCCCTGTACCTCTTAATAGAGTATGGCAGTCATTTCTGAAATAAAAATTTTCAAAAAATGATGATGGAACTATTTTCTAATGTCTAAGAATATGTGGAGGTTGAGATTTGGAATGGGTGCATGTTAATCCTGCCTCCTCGTCTCCAGGTTCCCACAAATAAGCACACTTCTCTTAAACTTTAAAGAGTACTGTAGAATTTCCAGAAGATTCACAGGGGACACTGGAGAGAGCCCTTATATTGCAAGTCTATAGTGAGCTCTTTTACAATCTATATGTCTTCCCTTTCTCATCTCACCAACAGGGATCGATTTTCCCACTGTATTCATAAACAAGTAGCATGCAGTCCTAGCAAGTGTCTCCATCCTCCTCTGAACAAGGCAAACACATCCATTTCTTGACTAAGGCATAGCAGCTCTGACTGCATATCTCAATCCTAGCTTACACGTGATCCAAGAAACTAGAGGCTCAGCTTCCAACCCTGAGAATTATATCCAAACATTCAACAACAAAAGCAGGTCTATCTCTAGAGAGGGGCTCTTATACCACTTCCTAAAACAATTAATTTATCTCCATATTTAAAATGTTAATAACTACAAAATCCTCTTAGAATATTAGTTAATATTTAGGAAAACTTTTCTTATATGGCATTTAGCTTCTGAAGTTTACCTTATTTATTATTATCAAACACATAGAATAAATAATCATTTTTTATGTGCTCCCCATTAGAAATCATGACTGTCTCTTTTGGCACCACAGTTGATTTCTATGGAGAGAACAATGAAGCTATGAAGTTGAACTCTGAAATTATGGAAGATGTGGACCTCCTTGGTAATTGTGTGGCTCAGGAAGGCAGTATGGTCATGGTGCCATCACCTCTGGGGATCACTTTGGGATCATTGTCAAGTGAACGCAAGTCTCAAGGAATCATAAACCAGATACTGTCAGCATTTTGGTAACTAATCTTTTTCTTTAAAACCACTATGATGTCAAACAAGGTGATGCTCCAGGATGCTGTTGCCCCACAGAGTCTTTGAACAACTCGTAAAAACTGGCAGTGCCTTCTTCCTCAAAATTCTGGGAAAACTTAAGGGTTGCAGTAACCAAGTGAGTGCCATATCAAGAATACATAGCTTTAAAATTTGTACAGGAAGCCCAGGAGGTAAAGGGTTTATACATGGAAAACTCTAAAACATTGCTGAAAGAAACCAAAGAAGACCTAAAAAATGGAAGGACATTCAAAGTTCATGGGCAGGAAAACTAAATATTAAAATGTCAATTCAACCCAAAGTTATTGACAGAGTCAACACAATCCCAATTAAGCCAATCATCAAATTTATATGGAAGGGGAAGGTACCCCAAATAGTCAAAACCATCTTGAAAAAGAACAAATTGGTGGACTCGCACTTCTTGATTTTAAAACTTATTACAAAGCTACAGAAATCAAAACAGCATACTACTGGCACAAGGACAGACACATGGACTAATGGAGTTGAATTGAGAGTTCAGAAATAAAGCCCCACATCTTTGGCCAATTGATTTTTGAAAATGGTGCCACCATCACTCGGGAAAAGAATAGTCTCTTTAGCAAATGATGGTGGAAAAACTGAATATACATATGCAAAAGAATTAAGATGGACCCCTACCTCATACCATATACAAAAATCAACTCAAAATGGATCAAAGACTTATATATAAGAACCAAAACTATGAAAGTCCTATAAGACATCATAGGAAAGCATCTTCAGGACCTTGTGTTAGGCAGTGGTTTCTTAGACTTTACACCAAAAGCACAGGCAACAAAAGAAAAAACAGATAAATGGGACTTCATCAAAATTACAAACTTTTTTACATCAAAGGACTTCATCATGAAAGTAAAGTAAAAAGACAACCTACAGAGTGGGAGAACATATTTGGAAACAACATATTAGATAAGGCTTTAATATCCAGAATATTTAAAGAACTCCTATAACTCAATAACACAAAGACAAATAACCCAATTATAAAAATTGACAAAAGACTGGAATAGACATTTCTCCAAAGAACATGTATAAATGACCAATAAAGAGATCAAAAGATGCTCAATATCCCTAGCCATTAGGGAAATGCAAATCTAAGCCACAAAGAGATAACTTTTCACTCCCAGTAGAATGGCTACTATTAAAGAAAAACAGAAAATAGCAGCTGTTGGAGAAGATGTGGAGAAATAAGGAGGCTTGTTCATTGTTGGTGGGGATGTAGAATGGCACAGCCACTATGGAAGTCTCGTGGCTCCTCAGAAAGTTTGCATGGTATAGAATTACCATATAACCTGGCATTCCCACTTATAGGTATATACCAAAAACAAATTGAAAGCAGGGACTCTAGCACATATTTGCACACCAATGCTCAGAGTCACAATATTCACAATTGGCAAAGGAGGGAAGCAATTCAAATATCCATCAACAGAGGAATGGATAAACAAATTGTGGAATTTACATATGATGGAATATTAATTCAACTGTAAAGAGGAATGTGACGGCATGGATTAACCTGAAGACATCCTGTTGCGTGAAATAAATGAGACACAAAAGGACAAATATTGTATGATTTTGCAGATATGAAATCATTAGAATAAGCAAATTCATGGAGTCAGAAGCTAGAACAGAGTTTACTAGGGGCCACGGTGGGGCTAAGGAATGGGGAGTTAATGCTCAGTTAGTGCAGAGCCTCTGTTTTGGCTGATGGGAAAGTTTGGTAATGGATGGTGGTAATGGTAGCACAACATTGTGAATGTAATTAACCACTGAATCATATATCTGAATGTGGTTAAAAAGGAAAATTTTAGGTGTCATTAGAATAATTTTTGAACCCATAGGACTATAAACACCAGCAATGAACTGTAGCGTAAACTGTGGGCTATAGTTGCTAATAACAATAACAGTCAGAACAATACAATAGTGTTTCATCAGTTGTAACAAATGTGCCACACTAATGCAAAGCAATAATAGGGAAAACTGCGAGTGTAAGTGGGGGTATATGGGCACTCTGTGCTTTCTGCATGAGTTTTCTGTAAACCTATTACTTCTCTAATTTAAAAAAACACTATGATGAATATAGGGAACAATGAATTGGGGATGTGCACATCTCCTTATTGGCACACCAAGGGGAACATCTGCCTATGGAAACTCTGTCTTTCCTTCTTCAAGTGACTGGCGCTTGCTACTTAGAGCCTAATCCAAAATTTCAGACCCAAATTAGTAACAAGTCCTGTCCTCTCACAGTGTATTTCAGTTATAGAGTTTTCACCATAAGTGCATCAAAAATTGCATCTTGCTCACTAAAAAACCCATCCTCCCTTTGACCACAGAAAAAGAGTTATAGCTGGCAATGGAAATGCAGTTCCAAGCGTCCTTTGTGATGGCATTGTGCACATGTGACTTTTGCATCACTTAGTCAAAAGGAAATGGCTACTAAATGGTCCTCCTCTCCCTCTCCTGCCACCTGAGCTGGAACATTGACCAACTTTCAGAGGCGCACACGATCTATTTTTAAACAGTAAGCCATTAAATTGTAGGGGACAGCCTTTAAGTTGTTTGGGAAAACCGAGGAACACTGGAGGGAGGAAACTTCCACTGAGGCAGGATTTCTGTGCAGCAAGAAGATGCCTACAGTGCGTGGGGGGTTGGGGGGTGGGACGGAGGAGAGAAGAGAGGTTAAATGGGAACATATGGTGGAAGATAAGCCAACATCCCTCTAATCTCCAGTTGTCCAGCTACCCCTGCTGTAATTACATGCCATCAGTTTCAAAGGCCACCAGATATTCAAAGCCAAAGCCAAGAATTACCCATTTGGCCGCTATCTTAGCAAGTGAGTGCCCTGCCTGGAAGGCAGAGCTGCTTTTAAACTGAACCGTAAGATGGAGTCATTTTTAGATTCTTCCACAGTAAGTGAGAGACTGGAATAAACCAGGAAACTGTTTTCTTCCTAACCGAGAACTACATGAATGAGGCTGGTGAGCGCAAATTTAATCACAGTAAAGGCAAGTGCTGGAATCTTAACCCAGCAAATTCCCGCTGCTCATCTGAGCTCAGAGAATTCCTGCTCTGACTCTTATCATTGGCTGTTTTCCTTTCATCTTCCAGGAAATTAATCTCTTCTTCCATTGATATTTCTTTTTAAAAAGCCAAGTTTCTTCTTTCCTTTACACAGAAGCATAGTTTGAAATGCAGCCTATCAGAAGAGACTTTTCTTATCCGTGATTTGTTGGCAGACTCTCTGGGTGTTTTTGGTCTTTTCCAAGAGATAACTTAATCCATATTCTGGGGAGGAGGTGATATCTCCCCAAACCAAGAGTGTCCGCTGAGAGATCTAGATTTAGATCTAGATCCCTGAAACCACTTTCAGCTAAGTATGTATTGTTAAAACCACTTTAAGTTATGGATGTATTGTTAAAAGTCTGATTCTGGTTAATCTGGTGTGAAATTCTGTTAACTACCTGCCTCTTCCAGCAGGCACAGCCCAGGACCCCACCACTGGCCACCCCCGACTCAAGCTCTTCTTTGGCTTTATCTCTGAAAGTGCTGAGGACCCAGCACAAAACAATGGTATCTGCCAAATGCAAAAACCCGTTGTTTTATTGGGAATGTGTTAAAAAATATCCCCATATATCCACTAGAACAGAACCTATAAAATCATGGGCTCAAAATTGTTCTAGGATCAAGTCCAGGCCTACGGAATTTTGATAAGTTCCCAAGTGATCCTGATGTGCTGCCAAGCTTAAGACCAGTGGCCTAATCTAATGTTACTTATATATATATAATATATATATATATATATATTATGGTCCTTTGTTTGCAGTCTGAAAGTCGGCATGACCGAGCTTATTTCCAATGGCCTATCAGGTATAGGTGAGTAGGTGAGGAAGGATTGTTCTATGGAGGTCATATATCTGGGCTTCAACCTAGCTCAATTACTTACCAGCTCATAACAATGAACTAGTTACTTAACTTCTTTCTCTGTATTTCAATTTGCAGGTTGCTAAGTGATGATAAAGCACCTTTCACTTCCTGTTACATATTAATAAATGGTAGCCTTTATCATTTTTAGCATTTGAAATAATAATCACCTGATCCAAACCTCAGTGCCCAGTTGGCTATACTAGGATTTGTTCCTGGCAAAGAGAAATGTTATAAGACCCTAGGGTGTGAGCAAGTGTTTAGATGTTCTTTGGTGCCTATGCTTTCCACGTGCATCTAGTTTGCTTCATTCATCTTCCCAAACCTTCCTTCGGTCTTCAGATGGAGCCATCTTTCTTTCCTGAACCTCATCCTTTACCTCCTAGACTTTGTGCCCTAATTGCAGCTTGTCAGTTGCTTTTAACCCACAGCCTTACCTTGGTTTTCTACCATGGCATGCCCCATGTGAATTTTTTTTTCTCTTAAATTCATTATATTTTCTGAAATAGCTTACTTAGTTTCCTTTGCTTTGATAATGGTATTTGGAATCATTTTAACACGGTTTACATCTTTAAGTTCTAAATTTGTACTTATGCTAAATATTATAATTTAAAATATAAATGCAGAACAGACAACACTTACTTACAGAAGAATTCCAATTAACAAATATTGAAGGAATGGGAGAAATAAAAAAAATCACCACTAAGACACAACAGTAGTAACTGCCACAAGCAAAATCTACCAGTGGATATTAAAATGAGTGGACTAAAGTTTAAGCAGCAACAGGACATTTGCATAGTTGCAAAGGATTTCCTCACAAATATTTAGTAATTACAAAGGGAAACATAGTAATTTTACAGGAAAGTATCCTAGCAAACACCACTTTAGCCTCATGATCAAGGCTAACAACAATAGTTCCATGCCCACGTGCCACCAAGGTCTCCAGTTTAGAAGCCTTGCCTTGAATCTGCCCCATCCACCAAGTCTTGATTCAGCCCATACAGCCCTAGTTCCTTGACCATAAACTAAAGGCTGGGCAACCCTGGAAGTATGCCCATTAAAGTGAAGAACATTGTAGTCATTCCCACTATAACCACTAGCCTTCATCTGGAAATATGGGCCAATGCAATTAGAAAAATCAAAAGAACATAAATACTGTAAAGAAGGGGGCATGATCATGATATTTTCAAATACTATTATGTACCTAGAAAAAAAAAACACCAAGAAATAAACTAATAAACAATTGGAGATATTGAGGAGACATTAGTAAGTTAAAGATTCACACAATTGATAGGCAAAATTAATAATTTTGTTATCTACAGTTAGACAATATCAAAGAAGGAAAAGTATCCCATTTATAGTCATCACCTAAAAGGATGGCATATCTAGAAATAAGTGTTACAAATAACGTATAAGCATTTTGTGTTCTACTAAGAGTCCTAAAAATTATTTTATTTTATTTGAAAAAATGAACCATATTTTTGGATAAAGATGTCCATCTCCCTAAGTTAATCTGTAAATTCAATGCAATGTCAGTTTAAATAGAAAAATAATTTTTAACCTGACAAATGACCCAAAGTTTATTTGAAAATACAAATATGTAAGAAAAGCCAGAAAAAAATTGCGATAGACGAGGGTGATGGAGGGCTGGCCCTATCAAATATTAAAGCACATGATACTGAAATATTTTAAAGTGTATCATTCTGGAGAAGAAATACTTCATTAAAACAGGATGAAGAATCTATAAATAAAATGATTTCCTAATGAAATGTAGCTCATGATTAAAGTGACATTTCAAATCAGTGGGAAAAAGAGAAATTATTAATAAAGGGAATGTAAAAATTGACCATTTGGGAAAAAACAAAATGGGCTTTTTACCTCATTTCTTAGCCCCAAACTATTAAACTGCAGATGGATGAAAGTGATAAATAGGAAAAATTAAATCATAAAATTTCTGAAAGAAAGCTTAGGTAAGTGAATTGGTCATCTTCTAGGCAAGATCCAAAGGTCAGAAGTTTGACACAAAAATGGATACACAAAAATGCAAAATTATATATAGGAAAAGTCATTTAAAATTGTTGGAAGCATGTGTTAGAAAAAGGACTAACTTTCCTTATTTATAGAGCTTACACAAAGCAGTAAACAAAAAATATATATACACAAATGTAAAATTTATACTAATGATATTATCCTAAATGTTGACCAAAATATATTTATTTCATATATTAAACAGATAGATGCCAGTATATGTATATCTCTGGAAAGAATTATAAGAAACTTTTAAGAGTGTTTACCTTTGATAAGAGGGCATGGTGAGAGAGATACTCTAATTTAATTTGCATATCTAGGCTGTTTGAATTTTTTACCTTTTACTTGGATTTATTTAAATGAAAATCTTACTTAAAATATAACCCATCTACAGAAAAATACACAAATGATATGTGCACGCTCAATAAATTTTCACAAAATGAACACATGAATGTAAACTCACCTAGGTCAAGAAAAAGAACATTATCACAACACCAGAAGCCCCCTTATGCCCTGTCCAGTCACTAATTCCTTTTCTCCCCATGGGAAACTGCTAGCCTGACTTATAGCACTGTAGACAATTTTCCTTGTTTTTGAACATTATATAAATGGAATTGTCCAGTATGTCCTCCATGTGTGTGAGATTGACCCATGTTGTTGGATGTAGCAGTAGTTTGTTTTCATTGTTGTTTAGACCCCATTGTATAAACATACTGTGATGTATTTATATATGTTTTTATTGATGGGTTGTTTCCCTTTTGGGGTTATTTTGAATAATGCCAACAACAAATTTCTGGTATGTGTCTTTGGTGCATCTATGTACACATTTCTATAGGTACATACCCAGGAATAGAATTGTGTATAATCAGCTCTACACTCTCACCAATACAAAGTTGTCAACAGTTTTAAATATTGCCATTCTGGGGATATGTAATGATATCTCTCCATAATTTTAATTTGTATTTCCCTTATGAACATCTTTTCATGTACAGGAATCATTGACTATTTTGATATTCTTTTTTGTGATGTCTTTTGCCCATTTTCTCTCTTCACTGGTCTTTCATTCTTAATTTTTAGTTTTGTATATATTCTGGATAAAAGTCCCTCTTCAATTATATGTAGTGCAAATATCTTCTCCCACTTCTCAACTTGCCTTTTTACTCTCTTAATGGTGTCTTTTCATGAAGAGAAGTTTTTAATCATAGTAGTCTGATTTGTCAATCTTTTCCTCTATGGTTAATGCATTTTTGTCCTGTATTAGAACTCTTAGCCTACACTAGAGTCATAAAAATATTTTCCAATGTTATCTTTTAGAAAATATATTGTTTTATTTTTATGTTTGGAATTCACATACTCAAAAATACTTTTATTATGCCTTGAGGTAGGGTAGATTCATTTATTTTCCATATAATTATCCACTTGACTCAGAACCATGTTTTGAAAATTTAGTCCTTTCTTTTCATTGCTATGCAGTGCTATCTTTCTCATAAATCAGGTTCTTAAGTGTATGGATCGGGTCCTGAGTTCTTTACTATTCCATTGGGTTTATTGTCTATCCTTGTGCCAATACCATAATGTGTTTCTTTCTGAATGCTATAATGTCTTGATATCTGTGAGTATAAGTCCTCCAAATTTGTTCTTCTTTTCAGTTGTCTCAACAATTCTTGGACCTTTTCATTTCCATATGAAATTGAGAATCAGCTTGTAAATTTATACACATACACACACATAAATAAAACTGGGAATGTGATAAGGATTCTGTTAAACCTATAATTCAATTTGAGGAGAATCAAAAGCTTTAGAATATTCAGTCATCCAATCTGTAACCATGGTTTATACCTCTATTTATTTATTCTTATTTAATTTCTATTAATAATTACTCTGGGTTTTCAGTGTAGAGGCTTTGTTCATCATTTGCTAGTGTTACTATTAGGTATTTGGCATTTTGGGGGTCCTAATGGAAATGGTATTGCTTTAAAATTTTCAATTTCTAATTGTTTGTTGCTGATACATATAAATACAATAAAAGTTTACCTTGATCTTTTTTCTCCAAGGACCTTGGTAAATTCAGTTATTAATCCTCATCTATGATTTCTTTTGGATTTTCTCGGTACACATTTGTATTATCTGTGAATATAAATTAGTTTTAATTCCTGCTTGCCAAAGCTAATGACCTTTATTTCTTTTTCACATTGTATTGCACTGGCCGGTACTTCCATTATAACATTTGCTTCATAAAACATGTTGAGAAATATTTCCTCCTTTTCTATTCTCTAGAAGGGGGAATATCACCCACCTCTAGAAGGGGGGTGGGTGAGTTTGATGTTATTTATTCCTTACATATTTAGATAACTTACCACTGAAGCCACATGTGCCTAGAGTTTTCTATGAAGGAATTTCAATTTCAAGTACAGTTTCACATTCATTAAAACAAACAGTATTATTAGATTTTTCCATTTCATCTCGTATCTGTTCTAAGAAACTGTGTTTTTCTTGGAATTTGTCTGTTTCATTGAAAATTTCAAATACTAGAATGAAATTGATAATATTTATTATTGATTATATTTATTTATTATATTTATTATTTTTTAATGCCTGTGGAATCTGTACTGTTTTCATTCCCAATATGGGTTAACTTGGACCTTTTATCAGTCTTGTCAAGGATTTCTCCTAGGTGTAAGAACTGGCTCTTAAAGGCAATTTTGTGCAGACAATGCCAAGATGGAGTGACAGGGACCAGATTTACCTTTCTAGTCTATTTTCATGCTATTGGACATCAAGCAATGAAGGAAGATGACCCCTGAGAGAAGGGAAGGGAAGGAGATGGGCCCCATAATCATCCCAGCTTGCTGCAACTCTGGCAGTCTCCTCACCTGAGCTGGGGGCCCAGGGAGGCCAAGGCATCTAGAAATAAGATATCCAGAGAGGAGAGAACTGCACAAGGATAGACAATACTGCAGAGATCTGCAGAGGGTGTCCCTTGAGTGTTCAACTGAGTACTGAGCAGAGTAAGCATTTGATGAATCTGTCCAAGACTAACCTGCTCTCACCACGCAGAAGAAAAAAACTCATAATTCATAGGACATCAAAGAGTACTCAGGATTTTGCATCAATAGTGAAGAAAGTTTAATCTTAAAATAAATTTTCCTCTCGTTCCACCGAGTCAAGCTTAAAAGCAAAACAGAATGGATCAGGCTTCTTCCAAACAACTTAACTGCATCCCAGAACAAATATCAATAAGATTTATAGGATTACAAAAATATCCAGCAACCAACAAAGTAAAATATACAATATCTGGCATCCAATAAAAAATGACCACGCATGAAAAAGAAGCAATTTTTTTTAAAAAAACAACTCACAATAAGGAGAAAATACAATCAATCAAAACTAACTGATGGCAAATATGAAAGAAATAACATGTGATAGAATTAGTAGGCCAGGACATTTAAATAGTTATTTTAAAGGCATCCAACATATTCAAAAAGCTAGAACAATGGTGGCAGTTAAAACTACTGAAGTCTGCCACTGTAGCATGAAAGTAGTTGTATATGATATGTAAACAAATGAGTGTGGCTGTATCCCAATAAAACCCTGTTTACAAAAATAGGCAGTGGGCCAGAATCTGACAACCTCAACAACCACTGAGATAGAGCAATAGACCAATGGAACAGAATAGAAAGTTCAGCAAAATATGGGCAATTGATTTTGGGCAAAGCTGCAAAAGCAATTCACACCACATGCAAAAATTAACAAAAATTAACATAGACCTAAACTAGAACCTAAAAGTATAGAACTTCCAGAAGAAATCATAGGAAAAAATATCTGTGACCTTGGGGTAGGCAATGGTTTCTTAGATAAAATACCAAAGCACAATGAATGGAAGAAAAATTTGATAAATTATACTTCATCAGCAGTAAGAACTTCTGCTCTTCAGAAAACACTAAAAGAATAAAAAGGCATGACATAGACTGGGAAAAAATATTTCCAAATTATATCTCTTGATAAAGGACTTGTAGCCAGAATATACAAACAACATAAACAACTTTCAAAAGCCATTAATAAGAAAACAAACAACACCACCTCACCCCACCACCATCCCCCAAAATAGGTAAAATATTTGAACTGATACTTTATCAAAGCAGAGATATGGGTGGCAAATAAGCACATGAGAAGATGTTCAACACCATTAGCCTTAAGGGAAATCCAAATAAAAACCAGTGAGATACTACTGCATGCTTATTAGACTGTCTTAAATTTAAAAGACTGACCATTTCAAGTGTTGGCAAGGATGTGGAGCAACAGAAACTCTCACACACTGCTGTTCAGAATGCAAAATGGTACAACCACTTTGGAAAACAGCTTAGCAGTTTCTTCAAAAGCTAAACACATATCTACTATATGAGCCACCTATTCTACTCCCTGGTATTTACCCAAGAGAAAGGAAAACATATGTCCATACTCTAAAGGCATGTGCAAGAATGCTCATAGCAGCTTTATTTGTAATTTCATGGTAGAGGAACGATATTTTGCAAACACTTCTTATTCATGGTAAGTGGTTCCCTGATGCCCTGGAATAGCTCAACAAGCCATCGCGAGGAGGTAACTAGTCCCTGGGAAAAGTCATTCATGGAGACATTTAGCCAAGAACTGTCCTGTCTGGGCCAGCCTGTGGCCTGCAAACCAGTGACTTTGTGCCTTCTAACCAAACTCCAGGAGGAAAAAAAAATAGCATTGATATGTTGCTAAGCTTCCCAGCCACAGTTTCTATACCACATTGGCACATGAAATCCAAACTGTCATTTTCAAGGCCCACAGTGATAAACTTTCTCATCAATGATATGGCATAGTTGGATGTGAATTTATTGTTATAATCGGGCTCAAATGTGGGGTTAAAATGATAATGGTTTCATTTGAGGATTATGAACCTGGCTGGGTTTGGCTTTGTCACGTGTTCTCAGTGTTTTGAGGCTCAATATTTAATTCCTTTTTTTTTCATATAATAAATTTTATTTATAGATTTAGATTGCATAAAAGTAATATCAAAAGTATAGGGGATTCCCATATACCTCCCACCCCCTCCCACATTTTCCCAGTAATAACACCTTACATCACTGTGGTACGTTTGTTACATTTGAGGAAAATACAATGAAGCATTGCTACTAACCAAGGGCTATAGTTTATATTTGGGTTTACACTTTTGTCTGTACAGTTTTACAGGATTTGACAAAATGTATAATGGCCTGTATCCGTCATTGCACTATCATGCAGAACAATTCCAAGACCCTAAAAATGCCCCACATTCCACCTGTTCTTTCCTCCTCCTCCCCACAGAATCTCTGCTGACCACAATCTTTATATCAATGGTACAAATTCTTCAAAAATACGGAACACTTCACAAATTTGCGTGTCATCCTTCCTCAGGGGCCGTGCTAATCTCTGTATCATTCCAATTTTAGTATATGTGCTGCCGAAGTGAGCACGATTCCTTTATTTTAATACATATTTTGTCCCCCTGTGTAATGTATTTGAAGTCATAGCACTGATGAACGCTTTCAGTTTCGAGAAATGTGCATGTGATACGAATGGGCATTGAAACTTCTTAAGTTGAATGAAAGGGTCAGATATGTGCTCTGGTGTCTCTCTGTTGATGTTTTTGTTTTCATGAGTAACTTCCAAAAGTTTTGGATGGAAAAAAAATCATGATTTTTTTAAACTCAAATTTTATGTCTTTATTCTTGTTCTCAACTAGACTAATCATTAGATCACTGACTATATTATATTCATTTTATTGAGATGCCCAGTTTCTTATGGCTAGAGCCAGAGAATGCTACCAAGTGGACACTTTAGTATGTCTGGATACTGTGCATCTAGGATAAACTCTCTGGAAAATCAGATCTTGCAGCACTTTGAAAGCAAGCCAGATAAATGTCTAGGTGATCCTATAAATACAGGCCTGTCTCCAGTGAGAGATCTGAAGACTAGAAAATCCTCTCCCAGGTCTCTGACTTTGCTGCAGTAAATCAGACAACTGGAAGTCAGATGGGTTCTGTTTTGTTTTGTTCCCAGGAATGCACCAGGGCTGCCAGGAGCCTGCATTATCTCTCTGTCATTCCCCTGAAAAGCCAATTTCCTTCTGGCAAGCTAGGAAGAGGGACAAGGTGGGCGGAGCCTTGTCAAGACGGTGCTTTAATGAGCTGGAGGGAAGGCCACTTGTAGATGCGAACCCAGCTCTCCCCTCAGAGGCAAGGAGCACCCCCAGCACCCAATTCCCATCTCGCCAACCTTGAGAGGAGAGCACTGACACCCTGTAGCAAAGCTGGCCTGCTGCAAGGGAGGGAGGAGAGCATTATCATGCGGCTTCTGGTCCGGGAAAACAAAGCCATGTTTTAAATACTCATATGGCCCCTATGCTGTTGCTGCAAATTCACCCTGGTTTATGGGGTTGGGACCCACTTTACTGAAGGCCTTTCAAATGCAAGTTTAAAACTTCAGGAATTCACTAGCTCTGTGCATATGGTAGCGATGAATGTGATATATAATAGATAATATAATGCATACAGTGAATATTATAGTCAACCCACCAAGTCTGACCAACATTCCCTCCAAATCACATCAAAATATAACCACACCGCTTGTCTTGACCATTTTGCAAATGCAGAAAATAAACACACTAATTATTCTATTCATAAAATTCATAAAAGCAGAATACATGCAGTTAAGTGCATGATTCTGAGGTCCACATAAAAGATGATAGCTTTCAGGAAATAAAAATAAAAGTAGGGTTATTAGACATCTTTTTTTTGCTCTCTAAGAAAGAATTTTTTAAATAAAATAATTTCCAGAAGCATGGAGATAGCTTCTTTGTTGGCTATCAGTTCAGGTTTCTTGGCTAGATGAATTAATGCATTGTTACCAAAATCCTCTGCATATAATCATTCTAGCTGATTTCAATGATGTGTATCAATTTAAAAAAAGGTTAGGTGATACATGCATGCAGCCAACTCCTGCAGACAGCCAGCAGACAGCTTTAGAATAATAACAAGGCATGCTTCCTTTCATGTGTCCTCTCTCTCCCTCTTGCCTCTCTCTCCATCTCTCTTGATTTCTCTTCCTCTCTTCATCTTTCTCTCTCTCTCTCTCTCTCTCTCTCTCTCTCTCTCTCGTTTGCTCTTGCTCTACATACACACAGTAATTTTAAGTCACAAGTATGTAACAGACAGTAACCCCATTGAAACAAAATGAAAGAACTCTATTATTCTATCTAGGAATACTTAGACAGAAACACATTAAGCAAGGCAGAAGGATGTAAAGGACACAGAGGCAAAGAGAACCCACCCTGTTCTCTATTCCCACAGCAGGGTCAAGTCGTTAACCTTGGCCCAGTCCCCAACTCAATATTTGACTCTTTCCTCTCCTTCATCCTTTATAACCATCAGACTTCTAGAATTTTATTCACTCCCAGCTCTCTAAAGAAGTCAAGATTTGGGTATAAACTTTGGTCGATTATCTGAAAAACTATATGGTTAAGAAAAGTCAGTAGGATGGGGCCATGTGGGCGGGGAACACAATAGTCTGAGGGCATCTGGAAAAACTTTCAGATAATGAGTAAATTAGGGGAAGAGAAGGCAAACACATTCCAATCAAAGGTAGTGGCATGCATAAGCTTCCTGGGGCAGCAATGTCAAACACGATTGTGACTCCTGCAGAGGCCACATCGATGGTCAGGAAAAGCAGTCATGAGAGAAGGAATTATAAAGTACAGTCTTGGCAAGAGATTATCAGGGTTGGAATGAGAGAGCCAAGGCTTGGGAGCCTCATTATTGCAGAGGCAGAACCATTAGGCCTTGCAACCTCTTCCTGAGGACGCAGGAGAAGCAGAGAGTTATAAAGGGCACCAGGTGTGGTTCCTAGAGGTGCCACTAAAACACGCTAGAGAAAACACAAGCATGAGCCACAGCCAAAGATGCCAGAAGGCAGAGCTCAGAGGAGATGAGGAGGTTCCGAGGATGCAGCCCCAAAAGATTCCCACGAGAGCAAAAGGGAGAGGAAGTGCGTGGCAGTGTGATTCCTGTCCAGCAGCCCCTTGGATAAGCACTGATTGTCAAAGCCACATCTGAAAGATGAAAGGAATATCCGAAGGGTGAAAGAATAATCAAGAAAAATTCCAAAAATGTGACTCGCTTTTGCAAATGTTATGTCCAAAAGACAAAAGCCCAAAATGAGGACGAGCTTGTGAAAAACACCGAGAATGCCAGCAACAGCAACAAAAAATTCTAAGGACCATGGTGGGTAAAGAAGAAAATCAAGGAATGAGAACCCAGGCTGGTGCTGGCATATAAAGAAAATTCCACAAATCTAGAAGGAACTGATGAATAAGCGAATGACGCATCAGCGATAAGAGCTGGCAGAGCGAAGGAACATTATGAGTAAACCAGAGTTTTGCTTCTGGGTTGTAGTCCAATGAAAAGTCATGTTCACAATCCAGTAAGGGCACAAAAGGACACAGGTAGTTTGGATCTCAGCTCTTCCAATTACAATGACCTAGGGCAACCCTTTTACTGTATATGAATCTCATTTTCTTTGTCATTGTACTGGGGCCAACAATAGTACTTATTTCATAGAGTTTGTGGAGAAGATATCATGAGATAATGTACTTAGAACAATGCGTGCGGGGTGTCTGTCAAAGTTAGCCAAGGCTATGGCCAAGTTGGAAAGGGCTGATTAAATATGCCGAAGACATTCTTGGGACTTGGGAATCATCCTGAATGACATTGCAATGACAGATATAGGCCATTATATATCTTCCCATAACCTACAGAATTGTGTAGGAGAGAACATAAACTATTATAATCCATGCTGAGTGGCAATGTCCCAAAATGCATTTATCAATTGTAATGAATGTACCACAATAATGAAGGATGTTGTTTATGTGGGAAATTGTGGGAGGTATGGGGAGCAGGGCATATGGGAATCCCTATATTTTTTAGGTAACATTTATGTAACTTAAGTATATTTAAAAAATAAAAATATATATATATTTTAAAAATATGCCCAAGAAGAGCTGAAAGCCCAGAGTGGGTGAAGGTTTAGTAAGAGAACCCAAACACCTGAAACTAACTAACCTCTCTAAGCCACATTAGTCTGCACCTAGGATCTTGAACTTGGAGGATGAAGTCACAGTGAGTAGACATTACATCAAGAGATTGTTCATAAGTAGCTGTCCTAATTTCAACAAGGACAGATTCTGGAAGCTACAGATGAGTGGGGTTGACTCTGACTCTCAGAAAAAATTATGGGATACTTTATTTAACATTAGTTTTGAGAACACTGAGATAAAAAAGTTGTGAACTCCTGGAATCAACACAAGTTCACAGGAATCATGCCAAATCCCCCTTAGTACCTTATTGTTTCAATTAAGTTCAAGTTTATAAGTAACTGTTGAGTGCCTACTAACTTGAACACAATGCACATTCCAATAAGGGAATCAGGCAACTAAGCAAATAAGTTAACTTACAATGCAAGAACAACAACCAAAGAAGGAAATGACTGTCACAGGGATTACACACAGTAGGAATGATTAATTTTACCTGAGGGACTTTGGAGGGGGTAGTTGCTCAAAGGGAACTTCCGAAGGAAGATGACATCTGAGCCGGGATTTGAAGAAATAACTATTTTCCAGTAGAGGGAAGGGCTTGTATGTCCCCTGGCAGATGGTGGGGAGTGGTACACAAGAAAGTTCCAGATGGCAGGGGAGGAAGTTTTCACAATTGTGCAGATGTGAGATGACATGTATTCAGAAAACCATAACCTGCTTGTTTTTCTTTCTGGAATGTAAAGTCCAAGTAGGTGATATGGATGGACATGAAGGCAAAGGGGAAATCAGGGGTCAGATTACAAAAAGTGTCTCCAACATAGGAAGTTTCTCTATTAGTTTTGGGAATAGAGGGGAGTACTTAGAATTGGAGAGGAAACATCAAAAGTAATACATATGGCAGAAGCTCAACTTAAACAATTGGAGGGCAGAAAGGAAGGGCAAGGAGAGCAGAGACCTCAGGCTCTGAGCCCCAGACTCTCTCTCTCTGGGCTCCCTGGCCTCTATTTCTTCCTGTAGGTTGACTTTGATCCATTTTATTACTTCTTGCTTTTGCCTGGAACCAAGGCTGCCCACATTCCCTGGGCTCGCATCTTACAAGCTTTCCCACTCAACAAGAAACTTCTCAACCATTCATCCAAATGTAAAAAATATCAGGGAAGTGCTTTCACTGTCCCAGGGTGGGGGGTGGTTGGCCGACCTCAGGGGAACCAGAACCCATGTTGCAGGGAACAGGAATGAGCTGCTGGGAGGAGAACGGTGGGGGACTGTGAGGCAGACCAAATATTTGATATACCTTGAGAAGTTAGGAGTGGAGAGCTGGTGTTCAGGCAAGAGGTTAGGAAGACCTGAACAAAGGCAGTGGCAAAGAGAATGGTGGCATCGAGAATCCAGAGATATTTAGGAACCTGCACTAACAGCACCTAAAGACCCATTAAACACAGCACATACAGAAGACCAGCTAGAGGTGACGTTCAGATCTGACTCTGGAGATGCTGTACCTAGAGACACCACTGATTAGGAAATTGGGGGAGAGGTAAGAACAGGTTTCAGGGGATGGTAAAGAGTGCAACTGGCTCATCTCTTAATCTCCAGATGAAGATCCAGCCTTCCCATACAGGTCAGAAGGGAAGCCTGAAAGGAAACCAGAGATGGGAGAGTCATCAGCCTGGGAGAGGAGGCAACTGCAAGTCCAAGAGGAGATGAAATGGCTGAGGGAAGGGATGGAGGGAAGAGCAAGTGGTGTGGATGGATTTCTAGCCAGGTGCTCATTGAGCCCAGAGACAGCAGCTGGTGTGAGAGACCCAAAGCCCATAGTCCTCTCCCTGCCTTCCAGGTCCTAATGTACTATTCACTATGGAAGTCACCCTACCTTCCCTTCTTCAGAGCCTACATGAGAGGATTCTCACTTATTTCCTATGAGTCCCTTGGTACCCTTGGACCAGAGCATCTGATGGAGGAAAACCTGGACCAGAGTCTAAATATTCCAACAGTTTGGATCAATGCTCCAGCTATCTCCTTTGTGATCCTGTTTGTTGCTTTCTAAGGTTGGGACCCAAACCTGGATACTCAGGGTTATTTATTCTAAAATTCCATTGGCATTGCCTTGCCCCACCCATTTCCCCTGCAGCACTCTGCAGAGGCCCCGCCCTTTATGCAGAATGAATTTGGAACTCTTTTCCCTGGAGTTGACCATGCCCCAGAATCTAGCACCACTCAGCTCCATTTGGGACCGTCGCAGTGTGGATGTTACCACATTATCACCTAGACTCTAGGTCACAATTTCAATTATTTTTTAGAATTGCAACCTTGATGAACTGCTCCCCAATTCCTCAAGCAGAAGATCACTCATAAAGAAGGAGTAGTTTTGTTCCTGCGGGCCTGGGGGAGGTGTTCCTGCTCGTGCTCTCTGGGTTCCTGGACGCATTGTTTGCCATCCCCGTGGGTGGCCTGGGCATGCTCCTCGCTGCGGCTCAGCTGCTACCAGCGGGCACCCTGCATAAGTTGCCTACAGCTGCTGTAACAAATTAACAATTAACAAATTGGCTTCAACAGCTCAACTTTATTTTCTTACATTTCTGTAAGTCACAAGTTCCAAATGGGTCTCATTGGGCTAAAATCAAGGTGTCAACAGGGTCCATTCCTTCTGGAAGCTCCAGGAGGGTACCTTTTTCCAGCTTTTGGAGGTTACCTGATTTCCTTGGCCTCTGGCCCCTTCCTCCATCCTCGAAGCCAGCGATCGCATTGTTCTGACCTGCTTCCATCATCACCTCTCTTCTGCCTCCAACTCTCTCTTCCACTTTAGGGATCGTCATGATTACATTGACCCACTGGGATAATCCAGGATAATACCTCCAGTCCATGCTCAGCTGATTAGCGACCTCAATTCCATCCAAAACCTGAGACTCCCCTTGAGAGGTGACCATATATTCACGGGTTCCAGGGATTGGGATGTGCACATCCCCATGGGCCAGTGTTCTGCCGTGCCGACCACAGCCACAAAGATGGTCGAGTTTGAAGCTGCAGCCCTGGATTATGGACAACACATTGGGCGGAAGAGGCATCACATCCAGAAAAAAAAATTTGTCACTTCAAATTCTTGGTATTTTAATATGAAGTTGAAATAATGCATATGATCATATCAAAATGATGACTTGTTTAGAAATTCCCTTTTTTCCTGGCCTTCAGGGACCAGAGAATTTAAAAGAATGAGAACTGTTTGGAGTACTGGAAAAAAAAAAGTCTCAGGGCCTACATACAGTGATGATCCTGTTTGCATAATGCATGGCCGTGTTTTGATCATGCTGTCCCAGCAATGCACTCATTCATTCTTTGAAAAGTGACCTAGCTGTGGCTTCCCGCTGTGATCGTACTGCAGGTGAGGTTGGGCTCATCGTCAGCCCCATGGATTTTACAGGAAAATCAAGTCCAAGGAAGGCAGGCAGAGTTAAAGTTAGAAATTCAAATATAAATATTCATATTTGAAAGCATTGATATCTTCATAAGATTATTTAATTTTTATATTTTTCAAATAAGGTCTCATTTCCCCCTTATTTAATCTCAGGAAATAAAGTGCAGCCTTTGCATTTATAGAGCCTGCATTCTAGCAGTAACAATATCCACAACAAAGCAATTAACCTTTATTGAGCCCTGACCTTGAGTGCCAGGCTCTGGGCTCATCAGTTTGCATACATAATCTCATTTAGGGAGGTCACAGATGTCTCTGAACTATAATATCAAGTAAGAAACAAAAGGTTCCATGAGGAATGGAAACTAACATATCGATGCTATGTGCCTTACACGTTATCTTACTTAATCCTTTCAATAGCACTAGGAGGTCACATCATTTTATAGATTCATAAATAAATTCAGCAAAGAAAAATAACTTTCCTAAGATCCCACAACCAGATAGTGGCAAATTCAGGTTACAAGCTTAAATATGGTTGCCTCTATACTTTGCTGTCTTCTAAGAAATACAAACTAAGCTCTGTGAACCCAAGGAGTGAGACATCCCTACGTGGGGTGACTGGGTTGAGATTAATGGGATTGAAGGCTAGAGCTGGGTAGAGGGAGAGCCGGAGGAAGAACAGATGAGAACAATGGCCCAGATGTGGCTGGGGGAACAACCTGGAGTATATTTAGCTGGATACAGAAAGAGGAAGAAAGAATTGGGGTAACAGCCTGGACTAAGAGGTCGGGGTCCAATCCAGAGGCCCCTGGATGGAAGCCTCTGCAATGTGGCCATTTTCAGTAGGAAAGGGGAGTCACTGAAAATGCAGGGGGTAAGGCATTGATGTAATCAGAGCTGTACTTTAGAAAGAATCACCAAAAAACAGTGTATAGGATGGAGGAGAGGACCTGGGGACACTGGGACAAATTAGAAGGTGGTTGCCTGAGTCCACGTGCAAGATAATCAGCGTCCGAATTACGAGGATGTTAATGGGAATGGAAAAGAGAGGCCAGATGCCACAGCTGATGGGAGAGACCACAGAACGAGGCTTGACAGGATGTGACAGCTGATGGACTGTGGGGAACATGAGGAAGGAGAAGTTAAGTGGGTCTGACTCGGAGGTTTCCAGCCAAGGAGGCAGGCAGAAGCTTGGTTTTAGACTGCACAAATGGAGATGCCCGAAAGGAAATTGGAAATGAATTGCTGGGTGTCAGGGAAAGATCAGAACTATAGATGCCAAATGAAGAGTCCCCCACACAGGGAAAAATGGCCAGGGAAGGGAGGAGGACCCAGGTGGGATCTTTGACAAAGCCTGCTTTTGGAGGACTGGAAAGAAAGGGATGCTGAGGCTCTAGAGCCTCCAGAAGGGGAATGGAAAAACCAGAGCACCCAGTGCTGCAAGGAGACCAAGGAAGGTGAGCCTGGACAAGGGGATTCGTGGTAACCACGTGCTGAAGCCCAGGCTTGGTGTGATGCACACTCACATACTTCATACTACACAATCCTCGTATTGACCCCGTAAGACGTGATCCTTAAGGTGCGGCTTGAGACCCTCACCCAGGTTACCTGGCCAATGCACAGTGGGTGGGCTTGTGGCCAGGTCTGTCTGGCTCTGAAGGTTTCTGCTTCACTGTACTGGTTGTGGAAACCCATGCTCAGCTTCCCCTTGTGTTTCACAAGGCTATAAAGCCTTGGAGCCCTAAAGGAGGACATCCGTGGCCGTTGTATTGAGGATGGAGCATCATAGCAATTCAGAGACTTCCAGGGGAGTGTGCACAGTGCCTGAAACCTGGGCTTGTGTTTGGTTCCTTTCCCTTTGCCTTCCTGCTGTGCCAGGGCAGGGAACACAGTGGCATGAGCCACCTCCCTCCCAATGGTATGTGCCTGGCAAAAGCAGGTGCTTCCCCATCCCTGCTGCTGCCTCAGACACCAAGAAAAACCGAGCTGAGCTGAGATCATGCTGCTCAGAAGGAACTGAGGGAGAAAGAAAGGGCTGATCCTCTGGCTCTCCTCACCTGCTGAAATAATACTGATGCCAGAGCCTATGGGGTAAACTTTCTTATTCAGTGTTCTCTCTTCATGTATGGCAAAGCCCTCTCTGACACTAAACTCAAATATGCTTGCCATCCCCCAGGTTTCTGACCCTTCCTTCCGTATACTTCTCCCTTTCTGTTTCCATCTTCT
Source organism: Cabassous unicinctus (assembly GCA_029593785.1). Classification (NCBI taxonomy): domain Eukaryota; kingdom Metazoa; phylum Chordata; class Mammalia; order Cingulata; family Chlamyphoridae; genus Cabassous; species Cabassous unicinctus. The sequence goes on along the minus strand of JAQZBX010000538.1, from coordinate 64,494 downwards.
GTTTCTTTCTCCATTCATTTCCAGTCATATAAAAAAGAAAAGCTGTCTATAAAGGAAAACTCGATATTTTCCAAACAGTAGGAATCTTACAGAAGTATGATTTCTGATCACAATGCCAAAATATTCTAAATTAACACCCCCCAAAACTACAGCAGATTGGAAGTCTTAAAAGCTGTTTTCTAAATAGCTCTTATACTGAAGATGAAATTGTGGTGTGGACAATACTTATCAACACCTATGGATTACAGAAAGTTAGGAATTCAAGGAATATTTATGGTTTTATTGGAAAACTATAGAGATTGATAATAAATGAACTAAATATTCAATTCGAGAAGTCAAAAGAAGCCAAACCCTAAAGTAAACCAAAAGAAAGTTGAAGGAAATGATCATTGAAGAAAATTGGAAAAAATAAAGAAATAAAAATCCCTCCAAAATAAACATATTGATAAATAAAGTCATGTGCAAATGTCCTGCAAAGACCAGCAAAATAGATGAACCTCTTGCAAATCAAGCTTTCATACACACACATTAAGAATGTTCAAGAAAGAGTCTTTCTGGCAATATGGAGTCTAGTGTAGTTTTACCATATGCTATACAGAAACAGAGAGAAATGCTGGATAAAATATAACAAAAGGTTATTTTTTGTTTTAAACACTGTGATAGTGAAGTTCATGGGTCAACTTGACCAGGTGATGGTGACCAGTTATTTGACCAAGCAAGCACTGTCCTGATTGTTCCTTTGAGGATATTTTGTGGATTTAAATCATTAGTAAGTTGATTGCATCTATGGCCGATGACATCTGCAGTCAACAAAGGAGATTGCCTTCAGCAAGAAGAGAAGTCTCATCCAATCGGTTGAAGGCCTTAAAGGGAGAACTGATTATTTCAGCAGTCAGAAAGAAGTCAGAAAGAAGAATTTCCATCTCTACTTCTGCCAGCCAACTTGTCCTGGGGAATTTGTCAAAACCTTCATCAGAGTTCCCAACTTGCGGTTTGACCTAGAGGAATTTGGACTTGCCAGTCCTCAGGCTTGCATGGACCAATACCTATAATAAATCACATAATATTTATTATATTATATTTTTCTGGAGAACCTAGACTAATACAAATACCTAGCAACCTCAAAATAAAGAAAAGGAGATCAGCAGGTGCCAGACATGAAGATATGATTCTAAGCCAGAGTGTTCAGCATGAGCTGATCCTGCAGTAGGCAACAGGAGTACTGGACACAGATATTGGTGCAGGGATTGGCCCTGGGGATTAAGTTTGAGCTGAGTCAAGAATTGTAGCCTATGGCCATGTGGGAGCTGGAAATGAGACACCTCCACAAATTTAGAAATCTCAAAGAGCCTGTCTGCCTGAGAAATGCTCTTTCCACTGCTCCAGAGGAGCAGAAAGGAAGCTGATATCAGTCCAGTGCTCTGGATGGGTAAAAACTCAACTGAGAGACATAAAAACTCATGCCTGTGTTTCATATGGTTGTGGTATCCAAATTTAGCATCTTCAGGGTACAGAAACATACAGGGAAAAAATCAGGAGAGACAGTCAACAATTTAAATTTAAATTTTCATTAGTTAAGATTAATTTAATTTAAAAAATTCATTTCTTTCACACTAGCCACATTTCAAGTGCTCAATAGCCACATGTGGCTAAGGGCTTCCATATTGGATTGAATGGTGCATCTATAGAATATTTCCATAATTGTAGAAAGTTCTATTCTACTAAGTCTAGAAGTCTTAATCAATGCCATAAGGGATTGGGGAAAATAAAAATTATAAATACTGAAATAAAAGATGTAAAAGTATATTTGCTTCCGTATAACATCTACCTAGAAAATCCAAGTAAATGTACTTAAAAACCATAAGAAATCAAATGCAAATTCAGCAAGGAGGCAGGATATAAAATAAATATACAAAAAATAAAGGTGTTTCCTATACACAAGGAATTACTCATTGAAAATGTGACTAAATGAAAGACCATTCACATAAACCACCAAAAGTATAAATTACCCAATTATAAGTGGAATAACAATTGAAAACCACATAAAGGAAATTACAAATCTCTCTTGGGTAGAGTCTAAGAAACTCTGAAGAATTGGTGAGGCATATATTTCTCAATGATAAGACTTCATAGTCACAATAATTAGAGCAGTTATTACATATACTGAGAATTTACTATGCACCCTGCACTTAATGTGACTTAGCTTATTAAATTCCTACTAATCTATGAGCTAATTCTAATAAGAGTTCCACAAATGAGAAAACTAAGGCCCAAAGAGGTTACAGATTTGAGGGTCACATATTAAGAGGCAGACTGGGGTCAGCAAGGCTATAACTCACATCATTTGGGGAAAGAATGGATTATTCACTGAATGGTGTTGGGATCGTTGGCTAACATGCAAGCAAAATAGTTATATCTCTACCCCATATCATGGACAATATTCCACATGGACTGAAAATATAAATATTTTCACAAATTATAAGGTACTAGAAAAAAATATGGAAGTGTTCATTTTTAAAAATAAACTTAGAGTGCAGAAGGTCTTTTGAAACAAGACACAAACCAGAAGCCATCAAGGAAAGTGACAAGCTGAGTAAGCATGTGAAATCCCTACTTGGCAAAAGACACTATGAACACATTTAAAAGATGGTTTCAGACAAGGGAGCAGAGTCACCCACAAGTGTTTCGGGAGCAGGGATTTATTGTCGGATTTAGACGCTACATGGTTGGGGAAAATTGGAGGAAGCAAAGGACCTGGAGGGGAGGTGGGAGAGCAGAGGAGGCCCATCCCACCGGTCTGGTCCAGCCACTGCCATGGGGCTGTGCAAGGAAGGCTCGCAGGAGGGCTGTGTTGACCAACGAGGTCAGCAGTTGGGAAGAGCTGGGCAAGGAAAGGAGCAGAGGAAGGACCAGCTGGAGCCGGCTGGCACCCCTACTTCTGTCTGTTCCCACATCTAACAGAAGCAACCTTTAGAGAAAATAATGGCTGCGGCTTCAATTCTCCTTCCAAATCTGACACAAATCCGTCTTTTGGCTAATTCTAACTGGTACCATACATAGACAGATTTGGGGAAATACAGTTCTAGTTTAACTAAATAGACAAATGGCAGGCTAGGGAAAATACTTGCAAATCTGTATTTTTTTAAAAAAGAAACCTTTTTTTTTTAATGAGATGGTATTTTTTTGTCCATGAGATTGGCATAAAATTTAAGGATTGAGAACATTTGTATTGGTGATGCTGTAAGGAAATGATCATTTTCACATACTACTGGTGGAAATATAAATGGAAGCAAACATTTTAGAGGAAAAGAATATGTCTATTCCTAAATTTTAATTGCACACACTCTTTGTCAGGGCAATGCCATTTCTATTCTAGATAAATACTAGCCCAAGCAAGTCAAGATATACAAGGTGATTCATTAAAGCTTTGTCTGTAATCATTAACAAAACTAACAAGAAATCAAATAACCTACATCCATACCAAGAAAAAAAATTCAATTGTTTACAAAATGATCTGAATGTGATGACATAGAAAGATGTTTACAATATATTATTAAATCAACAGAAGAAGATTGCCAAGACGGACAGGTAAGTAGGTAGGTAAGTAGCAGCAGGGCCCTGAGGTTGGCGGTTCAGAGAACAAATTGTTTAAGTTTCCCTGCAGTACTTCCACATTTTACTTAATGTAAATTTGTTTGAATTTGTTACAATGATGTTTGAATTTATTATAATGATTATGTATTGCTTTTCTAATTTAAAATGTAGTTGCAATTTCTTGTTATGTTAGAATAAAAGAATGAAGGAAAATGGAGGCAAAGAAGGGACAAAGGTGGGGGAGAGACAGGACAATGGAGAAGGCAGGGCGAAGGAGGGAAGGAGTGGAAGCTTTCTTTGAAGCTAAGATAATGACCCACTTCTAATGCAATTTTTTATGACATAAGTTTGCAATAATACAAGTCAGTGTTTATGTAGTAAAACAACTGCCACATTTGAGTAAGACAAGCAATTACTTAAATGTAGACACCCATTGCCAAAATCTCACTCTGCTGCTCCTGGGGTGCAGTTTCTTTGCTGAAGTTTACCAGTACTCCGTGTTCAGAAAACACAGTGAGAGTAGAGCCCCAGATACTAAATCTGGGGCCTCCTGGATACTGTTTTTACACGTGTCTTTTCCTTTGTTCCTGCTGAACTTGGAGCCAGCACAAGTTTCGACTCAGCACTGACCTCTCATGACCCAGCATAGTGATCCCTCAATCATCACGATCCACTTGCATGGTTTATGAGCATTATTTTATCCCCCAGCACAAACACTCAGAGCAAGCAGCATGCAGACAGCCTCTGACTACAATAAACTGGCAGGGATAGCTAGGCTGGGCTTTCTCGCTTCTTGGCACCACTGACAATGATGATGATAATAATAGTAACGGAAATAGCAAGCATCTACCACGGGCTAATTCTGAGGCAGGCTTTGTCCTGAGAGCTTTACATTAATCGTTAAACTTCGCAGCAATCTTGTTTTAATGCCCTAGGGCTGCCATGCCAAGGAGCCACAAACTGGGAGGCTTAAAACAACAGACATTTATTCTCACTGTTCTGGAGCCCAGAAGTCCAAAGTCAAGGGGCCAGCAGGGCCAGGCTCCCTCTGACGTTGATGGGGAAGAAACTGCTCCTTGCCTCGCTCCTGGCATCTGGCAGTGGCTGGCCATCCATGGACTTGTCTGCCTCAGTTCCTCTCTGTCTGTCTGTCTGTGTTCCTGTTTCTTCTCTTTATGTGGACACCAGCTGTTTTGGAGTCATCCTCTCTACCCTTTCCAGCACCCCTCTAAGGTGAGTGCTAACTGTCCTGTGATAATCTGAAGCTGTATGGACCCCAGAAAAATATGTTCTCAAAGCTAATCTATTCCTGTGGGTGTGAGTCTACTGTAAGTAGGGCCTTTTGATTAGGTTACTTCAGTTAAGGTATGACCCAGGGTAGATCTTAATCTTCTTTCTGGGTTCCTTTAGAGAGAGAGAGAAAGAGGGGAGGGGAGAGAGAGAAAGAGAAAGTCATGGAAGCAAGAAGCTGAAAGCAACGAACTGAGAAGAGAAGGGAGAGACTAGCAGATGCTGCCATGTGCCTTGCCATGTGGCAGAGGAGTCCAGGATCACTGGTAGCCAGTCTTCAGGAAGAAGGCATCATCTTATTGATGCCTTGGTTTGGACATTCTCACGGTCTCAGACCTGTAAGCTGGTAAGCTAATAAATTCCCATGAAAGCCAACTTATTTCTGGTATATTGTTTTCAGCAGCCTAGCATACTAGAACATGCCCCCACTTTGTAGATGAGGAAACTGAGAGTGATAAAGTAGAAGAGATCTGTCCACAACCAGAGAGAATTATTTCCATAACTCAACCAAACAGAACTGTGGAACTTCTGTATTTGTGTCCTAGGGCTGCTGGCTTAACACAGGGAAAGCACATTGTCTCGCAGTTGTAGGGGCTAGCCGTCTGGAATAGAGGTGCTGGAAGGGGGAGTCCTGGTCTGCCTTTTCCAGCTTCTAGTTCTAGTTCTTCTCCTTTGGTGTCCTTGGCTTGGGCATACCCCAGCCTCTGCTCCTGTCACATGGCCGTCCTCTCTCTGTCTCAGTCTGAATTTCCTCTTTCATAAGGACAACAGTCATTTTGGATTAAGGGCCCAGCCTGCTCCAGTGTGACTTCATTTCAACTTGCCTGATTCCCTCTGTGACAGCCTATTGCCAAATAAGGTCACATTCTGAGATGCCAGGAATTACAGTGTCAGCATGTCATTCAATCCATAAGAACATACTTAAACAGTGTCCTACAGATGCTTCGATGTGTTTTTAAACCCCCAACACAAATTTCAGCATCCATCTCAGTTCTGAGCTGAGCAGAACGCACTCTTCCAGCCTCCCTCGGGCCCCAGCGTCATCCGAAGGGGGGAGGGTCAGCCCTCCATTGGCTCCCAGGACAGTGTCTCCTCTGGACAGGAGCCCTTTTGGCTCCAATTCCCGACACACTCACCTGCGAGGCACTGTGTCTCTGAGCGGTGACCAGGGCACACACTGATATAACACAACATGACATTTCCCGTGAGGGACAGGAAACCTTGTTCAGTGATGACTTGAACCATTTCTCCAAGGCAATGGAGCCATTCCAGCCCTGCCTGTGTTTTCCTGAAGCAGTGGCCCTCACGGGCACTTTGGCATATTCCCGTCTGTGACTTTTTGTCCAGCGCTGCATGCGATTGCATGGGGGGTGCCAACCTCAATAAGGTCAGTATTAACCCCTGCTAAGGGTAATAATAGCTTTTGCCTGTTTTTGAATGAGCCAGGTATGGCCACCTATAGCATCTCATTTAGTGCTCACAAGCCCCTATTTATTCCTTCTTTGGGCAAATATTTATTAAGTGCCTGTGCTGTGCTACTCACTGGAGATAGAGGAGTGAAAAAATAAGGGGTCTTCCCAGTGCTGACAGATGAGAGGGGGATCAGACAAATGGAGAGGCATTGGTGAGGCTATAAGTAAGTGTCAGCAAAATGCTAAAGAGGACTCCAGATGCAAGACAGAAAATGCTTTCTGTCTGTCTGATTGTGGCAGCCAGGATTGAATGAGGGAATACAGGCAGTGCTGAAAACATGAGAAGAGGGAGATAACTTTTACAACTCAGAATAACCTTGTAAACGGCAAAGAGCCTCTTCTTATTCCACAAGATGAATCTTCAAATTTGAATTTACATGGGAAAAGAAAAGACAGGGAGAGAGCGTGTCACGTGTGGATTAGGGACCAGATTCTAGAAAGGAAGAAATCTGCTTGACCAGCAAGGATGGGGCAGAGGGAGGGCCGAGTACCAGGCAGGGGGAAGCTTAGATTAGCAGTAAGAGAAAGCAAGGGGAGAGGGGCAATAAAAGTGGAAACACCATACCATGGACTGCCAGCTGCCGCCATGGTGGAGCTGAGAGTCCTGAGGCAAAGGTGGTGCTGGAGCAGAAGGCCCTGACCTATGCTACAGGCTCTGAATGAGGGTAGGAGGATCTTTGAAGGGTTTTAGACAAAGAGAGACCTGGTCATATTTTGCATTTTCAAAACACTGGTCTGACTGCAATGCAGAGAGTGCATGGGGAAGTTTCATATCTGCAGCCACTGTTGGATGTTGTTGCAATAATGAAGGTCCAAGAGGTAGACGAGGGTAGTGGCTAAGGGAATGGAGAGAACTGGGTGCACACAAGAGATACTTCTAGAAACAGCACAGTGAGGGGAAGATTGGAGGTAGGAATTTGGGGAGAGAGCAGTCAAGGAAAACACCCTTGTTTCTGGTTTAGGTAACTTTTTGGAAGGTGACACCTTATTCCCTGAGACAGAAAATCTAGGAAGTAAAACAGGTTTAAGGGATGCAGTAGTTTGGTATTGTTTATGAATTCCAAAAATAGATATTGGATTATGTTTGTGAACTGGTCTGTTCCTCTGGGCATATTACATTGTATTGGATTCAGAGGTTTCACTTTTATTTGATTAAATTATGATTAGGGCTTTGATTGGGCCACATCAGTAGGACATTGAGTCCCTGCCCCCTTGGTAGGCAGGGACTCACAGAGAAAACTAAACAGCAGAGAAGTTAGTTGGAGTTTTGGTTGCTGGAGCCCTGGGAAGTAAACACAAAGGAGACGAACACAGAGGAATAGAGACGGCTCCATAAACAGAGCAGAGGCCCCAGGAAGAGAGAGCCTGATAGTCTACAGCTGATCTTGTGGAGAAACCAGAGTATCTGAGCCTGGAGAGGAACAAGACCTGGGAAAGAGACGAGGCTTATCCCAGCCTACAGCTGATATTGGAAGAAGCTGGGACCACGGAGCCCTAAGAGAAAGAGGAAGGCTGGACCCTCGCAGATGTCAGCAGCCATCTTGCTCCAACACGTGGCAACAGATTTTGGTGAGACTATGACCTTGTGACAGTAAGCTTCTACCCCAAATAAATACCCTTTATAAAACCCAACAGATTTCTGGTATTTTGCATCAGCACCCCTTTGGCTGACTAATACACATGGCAATGCACATGGCAGTGTCTTCTCCTTTCTCTTCTAGGTTCCGTTGACTTCCAGATATTTGCTCTTCCTATGGCTTCTTTCTGTATCCACTTCCCTTTGCTTCTCAGGACCTCAACTGTGTTGGAATAAGGCCCATCCTCATTCAGTCTGAGCACACCATAACAAAAAGAGCTTCAAAAGTCCTGTTTACAAATGGGTTCAGACCCACGGGAACAAAAGGACCTGAACATGCCTTTTGTGGGGGACATGATTCAATCCCCAAGAGGAAGCCTGGGGATTTATTTTCATTTTGAACACATCTGAGTTTGAGAAACCTGTGAACATTCAAACGGAATTGTCTAGTGGGCATGGTTGGCTATTTGACCAGAGCTCAGGAGAAAGATCTAGAATGTGAACATGGTCTGGGGCATTATCAAAATGAATTATTATTGAAACTGCAAACATGCCTGAGATGGCTCAGGAGTTTGTGCAAATTGCAAAGAGATCCATGGACAGTCCCTGAGAGGCCCTGGCATTTGACATCCATTGCAGCAAGACGAAGACCCAAAGCATGGAGAAGGTCCAGCAGAGGTGTAGTGGGGAAACCAAGTGAGCTTTGAGCAGAGAGGACGTTGGCAGCTGTATTAAGAAGGAGTATGTGGTCCACAGGGGGGAAGGCTGCAGTTAGGGAAGTTCATATAAGGGCCAAAAAGAATTCACTGGATTTAGCAACCATTTCGAAGTATAGGAGGGTGGAAGCCCAAAGAAAGAGGGCTGAAAGGTGAATCAATTTTGAAAAATGGAAGCCATGAGTCTAGGCAGTTTTTCACAACATTTGGCTGTAAAAACCAGGGGGTGGTTCTGGGAAATAACAAGCTCTGGGAGTGAAAAGCTAAAGAGGGAAATCACTGGAGAGGAAAAGGTTAGGACACCAGAGATTTGCTTGAGGATGCTACTGGCATCTAGTGGGGAGAGGCTATGGGTGCTGCTAAGGATCCTGCAATGCACAAGACTGCCCCTGTGACAAAGCACTGGGAAAATGTTAATATTTTTAAAAAATTTCTGTCACCATCAACTTAAGTCCAGTTTTTATGAGGAAAATAAATGGTTCAATTTAATGGGGAAAAAAAAAAAGTCAGCCAACTTGTTTGGGCAAATATAGAAAAGAAGAAAACAGAGAAAGTCTTGTTGAAGATGTAATCAAGTCCTACAAAAATGTGGTGTCCTTGAAATTACTAGAGAATGTGACACAGGTGCTCAGGATGCTGCTGAGGAGGAGAGAGAGGACAGGTGTGCTGCATCTTCACAGGGAAAATGCCACCGGACTTTATTGTAGCATGTGCTTATTAAAATTGAAAGATGTCTATGGTACGTCTACAGAGCAGGGAATGCACAGGTCTGGAAGGATGCAGTGTTTGATTATCATTTCCCTGACACTGAGCCACAGGGCTCTGACGTGTGAGTCCTCCTGAGCTACAGGAAGGGACGGCCAGCATCTGCCTCACGGGACTTGTTTCTAAGATCATAAATACACTGAGTGGAGAAAACCCTGCCTATGAGAAAGAAGAGGGAAAGGTAAGTTTTCTGGCATTTGGTGCACACTTGCTTCCCATCCAGGTGTCCTGGGTCAGGGAGCGGGTTGCTCAGGCAAGTCTCAGACTTTAACACTAGGACCTTTCATCTGGCAAACTTAGAAAACCAGGCACTTGTCTCACCAGGGGATGTGGGCGGCGGCAGCAGGGGTGTGGCTGGCACGTTGGGCAGGGGGTTTCCCAAAGCACCACGGCAGTAGGGATCCTGGGTGCCCAATCCCCAGGGAAGAAGACACACACCGGGGGTCTAAGGAGAACTGATCCTGTCCGGTCGGCTTGTCACTGTTTCCATGGCCCAGTACATGTTCGATGTAAAAAAGAAAAGCGTTTAGCAAATCAATGAATGTAAAAATGTTCATAGTGCTTGTCTTCATGGGCTGGGATTTGGGGTGATTTTTTCACTTTTTTCTTCATTTTTTAATGTATGATATGAATATCAAAAAATAGAAATTGAATAAATAACTTCATTTTTAACTTAATTTTGGTAAATTTTTTAACTTTTAATTTTGAAATAATTTCAAGTCTACAGGATAGTTGGAAAAATAATAACAAAAATAATAATAATCCCATACAGAGAACTCCAACATGCTCCCACTCTCCAGATACCCAGATCAACCCATTTTGATACTTTGCCATCTTTGCTGTATCATTCTCTCTCCATCTAACTATCTATCATCTATCACCTATCTATCATCTATCTATCACCTATCTATCATCTATCTATCATCTATTTTCTGAACAGTTGAGAGCAAATTACGCACATCATGCTCCCTGAGCATAATACTTCCATGTACATTTCCTTTCATGTACATTTCCTACAAAGAAAGATACACAATTTCTATTTGTATTTTATTATTGTTTAAGTTGTTTGTTGCCATTTTTCACCACTAGAAATAATGTGGCAATACATATATTTCATATGAACTAATTTTCTTGTAAGCAGAAGTATAGGGTCTGACGGAAGGAATGTTTTAAAAGTTCTTGACAGGGTTAGTTTGAGATGTAAAACATTCTGTCATTGTTTTAAGTCGTAGGGCTGATTATTAGTGAGGATGAACAAATGTCCAAGTAGTTTCTCACCATTATGCATTTCTTTTTTGCATGTTTTTTTTGCTTGTTTCTATTGGATAATTGTTCTCTTGTTTCTTATTAATGTATGTGTATAAGATATTAAGCCTTTGTCTATTTTATGTCTTGTAAGTGTATGTCCAAGTTAGTGGTTTGCATTTTGATTTCGTTTTGATGATAATTTTTAGACATATTATACTTTTGAATTTTTACATATTCAATTGTGTTGGTCTAGAAAGGACCTCCTCCCCAGTAGCAGAGAAAATATTCAACTGTATTTTATTTTACTAGCTTTATGGTTTTATTAATGGAGAGAGAGAGTTTTTTCCATTTAAAAAAAATTTTACTGAGATATATCATTCATATGTGAACATATATAAACAATAAGTGTATAGAAAAAGTTGTGAGCTTACAAAACAAACATCACACAGCGCTCCCATTCCTCACCCCACCACCAATACTTTGCATTGTTGTGAAACATTTGTGACAAATTATGGAAGAGCATCCTCAAAGTAACTCTAATCCATATCTTACATTTGGTATATTTTCTCCTTTCTATTATTGTACAATCAACGTCATTTGGTATAATCACAGAGTTGTGCTTTCATCACTTCAATAAATATTACAGCATTTTCATTACTCCAATAAAAGGGGGGGGGGAACAACAACAAAAAACACCCCCCTGTCATGCCTATATGTTAGCACTATTAGTTACAAATCATGTGATGTGCTTTCAACATTTCTATTCATTTATAAACATTTACAAACAAATTTTTACCAATTCTACACAGATAAACCTCAGCATCCCATTCTCTAACCACGTACTATTCTCTGGTGACATATTCTGGCTAGTTCATAATAGTGAAACCATACAGTATTTGTCCTTTTGTGCCTGGCTTGCTTCACTCAACATAATGTCCTCCATGTTCATCCATGTTGTCACATGCTTCACGACTTCATTTCTTCTTACAGCTGAATAATATTCCATCCTGCATATATACCAGTTTGTTTATCCATTAGTCCATTGATGGACACCTGGGTTATTTCCATCTTTTGGCAGTGGTGAATAATGTTGCTATGAACATCGGTGTGCAGATGTCTGTTCGTGTCACTGCTCTCAGTTCTTCTGGGTATATACCCAGTAGTGGTATTGCAGGGTCACATGGCAGATCTATATCTCACTTCCTTAGGAGCTGCCAGACAGTCCTCCACAGTGGCTGTACCATTCTGCATTCCCACCAACAGTGCATAAGTGTTCCTATCTCTCCACATCCTCTCCAAAACTTGTAGTTTTCTGTTGTTGTTCTTTTTTTAATAGTGGCCATTCTAGTAGTTGTGAAATGATATCTCATGGCAGCTTTCGTTTGCATTTCCCTAATAGCCAGGAATATTGGACATTTTCATGTGTTGTTGTCATTGTTTTTGCCATTTGTATTTCTTCTTTGGAAAAATGTCTATTGAGGTGTTTTGCCCATTTTTAAAATTTTATGTTTAAAGAAGCTTTACATAAATGTTACATCAAAAATATAGGAGTTTCCCACATACCCTACCTTCTCCCTTCCCCCACTTTTCCCATTAACAACATCTATGATTAGTGCGGTACATTTGTTACAATTGATGAACACAAATTGAAGCCTTGCTACTAACCATGGACTATAGTTTACATTATAGTTTACACTCTGTCCCATACGATTTTATAGGTTTTGACAAAACGTGTAATGGCCTGTACCATCATTGCAAGGTCAGGCAGGACAATTCCAATGTCCCCAAAATGCCCCATGTTACACCTGTTCTTTCCTCTCCCTCCCCTCAGAACTTCTGGTGACCCAAAATTTAACCAGGTCATTTGTCTTTTTATTGTTGAGTTGTAGGATCTGTTTATATATCATGGATATCAGACCCTTGTGCAATGTGTGATTTCCAAATATTTTCTCCTAATGGGCAGCCTGTCTTTTTACCCTCTCCACAAAGTCCTTGGAGGTGCAGGAGTGTTTAATTCTGAGGCAGTCCCTTTATCTTTTTTTTCTTTTGTAGCTCTTGCTTTGGGTGTAAGTTTTAAGAGAACCCCACCTACTACAACGTCTTAAAGATGTTTCCTTACGTTATGCTCTAGGAGTTTTATGGTCCTGGCTTTTGTGTTTAGGTCTTTGATCCATTTTGAGTGATTCTTGCAAAGGGAGTGAGATAGCGGTCCTCTTTCATGCTTTTGGTTATGGTTTTCCAGTTCTCCCAGCACCATTTGTTAAAGAGACTGTTCTGTCCAAGAAAAGTGGACTTGGTAGGCTTATCAAAAATCACTTGACTATAGACATGCAGGTCTATTTCTAAACATTCAATTCAATTTCATTGATCAATGTGTCTATCCTTATGCCAATACCATGCTGTTTTGATCACTGTAGCTTTGTAATACACTTCAAGTTCAGGAAGCATGAGTCCTCCGACTTTGCTCTTCTTTTTTAAGATACTTTTGGCTACTAAGGACCTCTTTCCCTTCCAAATAAATTTGGTACCTGACTTCTCTATTTCTGTAAAGTAGGCTGTTGGAATTTTGATTGAGTTTGCGTTGAATCTATAAATCAGTTTGGGTAGAACTGACATCATGATATTTAGTCTTCCAATCCATGAACACAGAATGTACTTCCATTTGTTTAGGTCTTCTTTGATTTCTTTTAGCAATGTTTGTAGTTTTCTGAATACAGATACTTTACATTCCTGGGTAAATTAATTCCTAGATATATGAGTCTTTTTGTTGCTATTGTAAATGGAATTTTTTCTTGACTTCCTCCTCAGCTTCCTCATTCCTGGTGTATAGAAACACTACTGATTTTTGTGTATTGATCATGTATCCTGCCACTTTGCTGAACTCATTCATTAGCTTTAATAGCTTTTCTGTAGATATTTCAGAATTTTCTGAATACAAGATCATGTCATCTGTGAATAGTGAGAGTTTTACTTCCTCTTTTCTTATTAAAATAAAAAAATTATTTTATTTCTTTTTCTTGCCTAATTGTTCTAGGTAGAACTTCTAGCATAATGTTGAATAACAGTGGTGACAGTAAGCATCTTTGTCTTGTTCCTGACCTTAAAGGGAAAGCTTTCAACCTCTCCCCATTGAGTATGATGTTGGTTGTGGGTTTTTCATATATGCTCTTTATTAAGTTGAGGAACTTTCCTTCTACACCTATCTTTTGAAGTGTTTTTTATCAAGAAAGGATGCTAGATTTTGTCAAATGCCTTTTCTGCATCAATTGAGATGATCATTTTTTTTTTCCTTCCATTTGTTAATGTAGTGGATTACATTAATTGATTTTCTTATGTTGACCCATTCTTGAATACCAGGAATAAAAATCTACTTGGTCATGGTGTATAATTCTTTTAATATGCTGTTGGATTCAATTTGCAAATATTTTGTTAAGAATTTTTGCATCCATATTCGTTAGAGAGTTTGTTCTGTAATTTTCTTTTATTGAGTATCTTTATCTGACTTTGGTATTAGGGTGATGTTGGCTTCATAAAATGTGTTGGGTAATATTCCCTCCTCTTCAATTTTTTGGAGAGTTTAAACAGGATTGGTATAAATTCTTCTCAAAATGTTTGGTAGAATTCACCTGTGAAACTGTCTGGTCCTGGGCTTTTCTTTGTTGGAAGATTTTTTTTAGGAGGTACCAGGGATTGAACCCAGGACCTCATACATGGAAAGCAGGTGCTCAACCACCGAGCTACATCTACTCCCCTGTTGGAAGATTTTTGATGACTGATTCAATCTCTTTACTTGTGATTGGTTTGTGGAGTCCCTTTATTTCTTGTCAATGTAGTAAGTTGTGCATTTCTAGGAATTTATCCATTTCATCTAGGTTGTCTAATTTGTTGGCCTACAGTTTCTCATAATATCCTTGTATGATCCTTTTTGTTTCTGTGGGGTCAGTTGTAATGTCCCTCCTTTTATTCCTGATTTTATTTATTTACATCTCTCTTTTTTCTTTGTTAGTCTAGCTAAGGGTTTGTCAATTTTATTGATCTTCTCAAAGAACAAGCTTTTGGTCTTGTTGGTTTTTCTCTATGTTTTTGTTGTTGTTGTTGTTGTTGTTCTCAATTTCATTTACTTCTGTTCTAATCTTTGCTATTTCTTTCTTTCTGTTCGCTTTGGGATTGGCTTGCTGTTCTTTTTCTAGTTTCTCCAGGTGTTCAGTTAGGTCTTTGATTTTAGCTCTTTCTTCTTTTTTAATATAGGCATTTAGCCATGTTGCCCTTCAACTCCATGATTTGATTTAGGAGATTTGTATGAAAATCATTGATTAGTTGTTTCAAGTGCTGTGCCTCTTCTGAAGTTTGATTTGTTCCTTTGCCTGAGACATATTTTCCTTTTTCTTTGTATGGCTTGTAATTTTTTGCTGATTACTAGCCATCTAATTATTATGTTCTGATGTTCAGTTTCTCTCTCTTGCCTAAGGATTTAAGTAGCTGTATGCTACCACATTCTTTGATTCTTGGTTCAACCTGTTTTAGAAATTTAGGATTGCCTCTGTTTAACTCCTCAAGTCAAGGCTGTGGACCCATTAATGGGCTGCAGACCATTTGCCAAGGGCCTCTTTTCTTCCTTCCTTCCTTCCTTCCTTCCTTCCTTCCTTCCTTCCTTCCTTTCTTTTTCTTTTTCTTTTTCTTTCTCCCTTATTTGATTTGTGCCTTTGCCTGAGTCATGCACTTTTCTGGTCTGCCAGCAGATGGCGCTCTTCAGCAAACCTCAGCCCAGGCCCCAGATGTTGGGGGGAAATGCATTCAGGGTAACCCCTCCTAGGTGGGTGGTGCAGAAGCCATGTCCTCAGGTTGGGCCAAGCCTCATATATAAACTTTATCAGAAGCTGTTCTCCTCCCTTGGCTGGCATGGGCCCTCCCCCCTCCCTCTGCCTCCTCAGCAACCAGCCCAGGGCAATAGGGAAGGTGTTGAGAAGGTAAATTATCTTTGGCTCCTGCCGGGTCTCAGGGCAAACAATGTTGTGGCCCCACCGGCCAGGAAGTGTGTGACCCCTCCAATGCAGCAGAGCAAGTTCCCTAGCCAAAATCTAAATTTGCTCTAGGCTGTGTCCTTCCCTCTCCCCTTTCTTGGGAAGAGGACCCCTGTGATCCCGTCAGTCCACAGCCACCTGCCAGGGCCAGAAGACCCACTGCTGTTTGCTCCAAGAGTGGGGGGATGGGTGCCAGCAGCTGCTGCTGCACCTTTACTCACAGGCCTTTTCCAGCCAGCAGAGACTCCTTTCCTCTGCCCCTCTCTCTTCTGGGTGGTATCTAGCCTTCCTCTGGTATCCTAAGCCTTAGAACAGTTTTCTAGATAGTTTCTGCCTGTCCTCTAGCTATTTTTCTGTAAGAGAAGTGAGCCCTCTGCCTCTCTAATCCTCCATCTTCCTGGAAATCTCATATATCTACAGTTTTAACCTATTTGGAACACTTTTTCTGATTACAAAAGTAATACTTTCTCTTTTATAAGATATTTTATCATACAATAAAATATGAAGAAAAAAGAGAAAAATCACCCATAATCCTAGCTAATGAAGATAAATGCTATCAATATTTTTATGCTCATTCATTTGGTAAACACTTTTCTTTTGCAGATTAACCTGTGCAAGTGCTCTCCTTAGAGAATCGCTCCAGACCAAAGGGTAGGGGACTCCCTGGCCCTTTCTGTGCCTGTTGCTTGCTAAGGCGCATGGGTGTGGTCCTAGAAATTCCCTCCTGTCCCCTCACAGTTTCCTCATGGATCTAGGCACTGCACTGTATACCCTACAGCCAGCAATCCTTTGCCCCATGCAGCACAGCTTGACTGCTCTCCCACAGGGTTCCGCAGAACAGTTTAGTGAGCTGCCTTCTCCATGCAGGGAAAGTTCCTCAGGCCACCACCAGACAGACCGGGCCATGCTCCCAGTATGTGCTCCCTCCAGAACCAGTACCAGGGATCCACACTGTGAGAAACAGGTTGGCTACTCTCCAAGCCTGTGAGGGTGGAGGAGGTACCATCCAGGGCATCACAAGATCCTACCACTTTTAGCAGACTTTCACTTGATCAACACTGGCCCTGATACTGTAGTCCTCTGTTTTTTAGAGCTTTGATAAAGATGTTTCTGCCAGTTCTTGCTGGTTGTTCAAAGCGTCTGTGGGGGAAAGAGCCCTGAAGCTTCTCACTCTGCCAACATATCAGGGCAGAAATCTACTTAAGGTATAAGTGTATAATGCAATATTACATAGGCAAAAAGAATCATGTGACATTCACTAACAATCATTAAAAAAATATTAGCAACATGAGAGAATTCTCAAGAACAATATTAAATGAAAAAAAAAGGAGGTTGCAGAATATGTACATGTTTTAATTCCTTTTTTTTTTTTTCATAATACATCTGTGTATGTACATTCACATACATACACAGCACCCAGGTCTGCCAATTATCTCTGGAAGATTAATTTAACTGTGTATTAGTACTTTCTTTACATATTGTCATTTTCCCACATTTTCTACTAATACTGTGTATTACTTGATACGTTTAATGCCATTTTTAATAAAGCATCAGCCTGAGCCAAACAGGTTGTTCCCAATTATTCTTTCACAGACAATTATGCAATAAACAAATATCTTTGTGAATACAACCTTTGGTTGTTTCAGTAATAATAGTCTCTAAAGTGAAACTGCCGGCCCAAATGAAACTGATGTCATTCTGATTCCTGTTACAATCTGCCCAACCTCTCGAGGCATTGAGTGTCCATTTCATTCTTCTGATGAACCACAGGCACTCGGCCCGATTTTCCCTCTTTTAAGCGCTCTCCACTTCCTGGAGTTATTGTCAGTCCCAGCTGAGTCCAAATTCCCTAGTAAAGGAGCTGGTGATGGCTCATTGCATTTGTAACTGCTGACAGAAGAAATGTGGGTGGGGGTACCTTAGGAACTGGTGAGACAAGGTGAACGAGGGGAGCCCAGCCCAATTTGGGGTGAGCTACCAGGTGAGATTTGCTCCTTGCACTAACACCACACAATTTGAAAATCATTTGCTGGAGATGGAAATTTCACTTTTCTGATCCCATTTCATTACTCTTCAAGATGTGCCCTCTCTGGAGCCATTGTCCTCGGTGGATTCAATTTCTTCGTGTGGAAGGGGAAAGTAGCATCTCCCTAACCTCACTCCTGGCTATGTAGGACCTAAGTGCCTTAATAGCCATTATTTAAGTCATCAGAGGGAGGCTTTGGAATGAATGCTTTGTGTTCTGCCTCATTTGGGAGATGACAGAGGAGCTGGCACTTAGGAAATGGCTCACAGCAGACACCATTCAGTGTGGGATGCCGGGAGCAGCTCTGGGAACTGTGGGTGTGACCTGGGGACCTCTTTAGAGAGAGAGCAGGAAATGTGCTGCTGGCACAGGACACAGCCTTCTTGCTGGAACGTGGCCACCAAGGTCACTCAGCTCATTAGCAATGGAATGAAAATGAGAATCTACGTCTCCTAATCACCAGTGCGGGTGAGGCAGCTCCCCAGGCTTTCCCTCCCTCATTCTAAATGGTATCACTGCTTCTGTTTGCTCCCTGCCAATTCATCCTGCATGCAGATGCCAGACTAATTCTCCTAAAATATACTTTTAGTGCAAGTCATTCCTCCACTCAAAACCTTCAACATCTTGACATGGTATTCATACTCTGTGACCCAGTGACAAACTAATGATTCAGACCTATCTTCACTGCAGCCAACTGGTTTACTCAGGGCTGCTGAGTATAGCTGTTCAGGTTTTGCACTGCACATCTAGGTGTGCAGTTCAAATATGGTGGATTATGCAAGCCATCCACTGGCAAGCATTCAGTCTCCACCCACCACTAAGCAGGTTTTATGCCGTTCTCGTCCCATGCTTTTGTTTTTATTAAATTGTTTAATTGTTTCAGGGATTCAGGGCTATTTTTAAACTTACAAAAAAGGACTATATAGCAAATACCTCTATACCCTACTTCCCATGATTAAAAGATATTTATCATATTTTGTATTTACCATATTTATTTCTATCTTAATGAAAGGCATATTACAGATAAAGTTAAGTCCGTTTCTTACCCATCTTCAGCTCCATTTTCTACCTTCCTTCCCCAAAAGCACCCACGATTGTGAATTTGACATGCCTTTTTCCAGTCAGTCTTTCAATATGTTCCAAATATATGTATCCATACACAATATTGGATGAGTCAAGGGATCAGCTCTGCAAGGCAGACAATTCTCTGCCTAGTTTAAGAAGGAAACAAGTGTATGAGGATATTAGGTTGCTCCTGTTGGATTAGAGAATCACACATGGGGAGTGGCCTGCCAGGGACAAAACCCCAAACCACACTTGAAGCTGCTCTGGTGGGAACCGTCTGCTCCACTGCAGAGAACAAGCCCTTCAGCTTGCCCCCAAAGCTGGACCCTCCCACCCCACTAGACCCCCTGAAAACACTGACCCGGAAACTGGACGCACGTGCTCTCATCCTCACCAGCAAGGGCTCCACTGCAGACCAGCTTCCCTGTGGCATCAGCCTCTGATTTAACATCTGCAGTGAGTGGACCCCATGATCTGCTTGGCAAAGCCAGAGGGCTGGCTCCAAACTCAACTGGAATGCTCCAGAAGGAAGAGATATGGTTTGGGGGTTGTTTCATTTTATAAATTCTATTAAAATGAAGAAAAGTCAGTCAAAAAAAGCTATGTAGTCGACTATGGGCAAATTATAGTAACCTACTTGCTCATTCTAAGCACATATTTTCTCAAATCAGAAAGAATAGTATAGTAACCTACTTGCTCATTCTAAGCACATATTTTCTCAAATCAGAAAGAATAGTCACCTTCATTGGGCACCTAATTCTCTAAAGCAAACCCTGGTGTTGGGAACTGTATGCAACCATTCTTTCTAATGTGTTGCCATAGTTATTGGCATTTTTTTCCTTTTTGGGACTACTTCAAATGCTATAACATCATGCCAGCAATCACAGAGTTTTGGCTTGTTGCTTATTCATTCTTCCAGATGTTCTAAGATTCCAAAATTAGTTCTTCTCATGCCCTCTAGTAGCACATATTCTTCTGACTACACTTATGTCCCCATACAATGAATGTGGAATGATCTGTCACACTAGATATAATTAATGGTAATCAGTGACCTAATGAAACCTGCTCTTTGAATAGTTTCAATCAATTAGATACTTTAGAGTTGGCCACTTATCTATAGCTTGCTAACTGATAAATATGTGTTTTATATATGTCAGAGAGGAATGCAATTGTGGCGAATAGCATCTCTTTACATACATTCTAAGAGATGGCAGTAACCCAGAAAAGTCTTTTTGGGAAGAGGCATATTGCAATTGGCTTGGGACTCAGCCAAATTAGAGAAATGCGATGCATTAAGTGAAAGCCACAGTCTGTCACACACACACACACACACACACACACATTCACACAAACTGCCACTGATGTTTGCAAAATGATCTTTGGATGCTCAAATAATGAAGGAAGTGGGTGGGGGTTGCATTCCTCAACAAGTCAAGTGAGAGGCACAAAGACTCCAGTGTTTTGTCTCCCACCAGCGTTCATTCCCAGTCAAATGTCTGTCACCCCTGCTCTGCAAAAGTCCCTGCTCAGAAGACTTCCAAAGCCACCACCTCTTCCCAACAGAGGGGGAGCTCTGTGCTCAGACCACCTTAGGATCTGAAGAAAGTACTTTATAAAAACAGCTCTGACCAGAGGTTGTCAAGAAAAACAAATGCTGTTTGATCACCTCCTGGAAGATGAGCTACCACAAGAAGCCTTGGGCGGTCCCAAAGAAGAGGCAGCTTTGGGGAGTAAATATGTTGTACTGAGTTACTCCTACTCTCTTCTTTCTATTGAAACTGGCACAGAAACCCTGTAGCCTCACCTTTCTAGTGATTTTTTGTGACAATGAGTCAGTCCAATTGGAACAGAAAATAAAATGAGATCATTGGATCTCACACACAAACACATGAGAGAAAATGAACAAACAAATATAGAAATAAATGAGCCCCTTCTCTATTTCAGAACAGGCACAAATGTACATGGCAGAGTGAATTCCTTACCCTGACCCACAATATTTCCATCTGTCTGTGCTGGATGCCAAAAGCAGCACTGTAGAAATTTACCTTTTTTTTCCTTGATAGACCTGGGGTTGAGCAACAAGCTGAAGTGTATCTGTCTCTAACAGGTTAGCTCATCAGCTCCAGTTTCCTTGGTGACAGATATCTGAGAAGTGGTTATTGATTACATAAGAGATTTAATGGGCAGAAGGGGAAAGGAAAATGAGAGAATTCTGAGGCCTGCTGCTCTTCTTGGGAGGAAAGTGTCTTCATGGAAATTTCTGGCAGGGCAGTGTAGGGTGCAGATTTCCTCCAAGAAGGCAGAAAACAAAGGCAATGGAGAAAGAAGCAGTGATGGGGAAGTGTGTATCTCTGGCTAGCATAGGGGTGAGAGGATCATCCTAGCAGGCATTCTTCATTTCATTTTATAGACCCTCGTTTGATAGATGAGCAGGCCTAGCAATTGAGGCACAAATCAGTTTTCACCTAGGAAACCTAAGAATTCCCATGGAAATACAGCAATGTGATTGAAGGTGGGTTTTCTATTTTGCCATGCATATCATAATAAAATATATACATATGTAAATAATGGATTCATTATCAACTCACACATATAATTTCCTTATCCATAAAATGGGAAGGGTAGATGGGTTAGAAGTGTTTGGAATTTTAGGGATACAATTTAGAATTTCAGACAAAGTTGCCACGCTTAAAATTCGCATCCTTCCTGTCTTCACAGGGTTGGTCCCTTCCTGGTATTTAGATCTGGGTTCAAGGTCAGCCCTCAGAGAATATTTCCTTGACTGGCCAATCTAAAATGCTCCCCAACATTGCTATCACACCACCTGTTTTATTCATCAGACTTCTATACTCGTCTATTTATCCAATCCCCTTCTAGGATGTGAGCAGAGGACCCTCATCTGTCTTTACTGCTGCATCTGCCCCCACCCCCAGGACCTAGGGCAGTGCCTAGAACAGAGTAGGTGCTCAATAAATATGTGTTGAATGAATGAATGAGAGATTTGACAATAGGCTAGCGAATTTTGAGAAGGGCCATGTCGGAAGCAGGTGGGTGATTTCCATGATGACTGGCTTAGCTTGGTAACATTTTCTGTAACCAGATGGAGTGTGTGGTGGACACGTGTGTCTCTGCATCAAAGCAGTGCCTCCCATCAGCAAGTGCTTCCTCTGTGCTCGGTGATCCACGACTAAGGATTTCTCCTCTAGAGAGAGAATGAGGTTAAACTATCTCAGTAGAAAGTCCCAGGGAAAGGGGATCTCCTGCTGCCTCCAATGCCTACTCTTTCCAGCATGGGCAGGGCCACTGGTTTAGGCTTGAGGACATCCAGGGGAGCCTGCCCCAGCCATGTGCCCTGAGCACAGGCCCAGTGTGACCTTCAGCCTCGGCCTGGAAGTAACCTTTCCACAGCCTTCTTGGCATGGAGAGCCAGCCCCCGTGCAGCCCACACGCCTCGATGACCCGCCAGGACCTGGACTGGGGCCGCTTGCCCTCTGCAAGGCGGTCTATTGATGCGCAGCCTCCCCAGACCACTCTGGCCTGGCCCAGCAGCGAACTTCCCAGCTGACCCCTGCTGGGACCACACCTTCTCCAGGGAGATCTGGAGCCTTTCGGAGTCTGTCCTTCGTGGGTGGCCTCCCAGAGACCTAAGGTGCCTTATGGGGTTTCTTTATCGTTACTCTATTAGCATGATTAATAGTTCTTTAGATTCAGCTTTCCCTGTTTAACCTAGTCTGTGCTTTCTAGCTCCTAAAGGGACTCAGAGGGCTACAGCATGGCCACTCTCCTCTTCTACCCAAAGTGATCCTGCCCAAAATCTTGCTCATGAAACCACCATCAAGCTATCTTCCTCCCAGAGGTGACCACTGACTGGGGCTGGTAAGGCTGAACAGTGGACCCAAGGGGAGGACCACACAAAAGCTGGCTAGAGGCAGACAGAAGCCTGGTTTATAGGACCAATGTCAATTAGCAAAACTAATCAGTGTCTCTTTCTCTAGAATCTCGTGAGGGTTACAAGAACATTGACTGCACTTAAATGTAGACTGGCAGTAACAGTAGGTAAACCTTATGGAGGGATGGGTATCTACCAGACCCTGACAAAAGCACTTTGCACTTATTAACTAATTTAATCCTCCAGCAACCCAAGGAGGTATATTACTATTACTAGTGCCACCTTAAAGATGATGAGATAGGCACAGAGTAATGTAAGTCGGTCAAGGTCACAGAGATTGTAAGTGGAGAGCTTGGATTTGAACTCAGAATATGTGGCTCAAGAGTTCAAATTCTTAATCCTTTATGTAAAATTAAAATATAGGTACACAAAGCAACAGTACACCCTTTAAAAGGCTATCTTCAAATTAAAGATATCCATTAAATACATTAATATGATGGCTTATGGAGAAAGAGAGAATGGGAATAAAGTATGAAGACAAAAAGAAATAACGAATTAAAAACAAAAAATAAGAACAAGGAATTGCAAACACATGAGCACAGTTATAACACATGCAACGATGTGTGTCATTGCCCTGGCCCTCCGTGTGTGTGCTGGTGCACCATGGGGATTGAATCACGTCCCCTACAAGTCCCAGCCCTCAGTCCTGTAAATGTAAACTCATTTGTAAATGGGATCATCAAAGAGCTTAACAAGAACAACTGAATCAGAATTAGCCTTAATCCATGATGACTGGGGTCCTTAAGTAAAGGGAATTTGGACATGGTGATAAGATTGAGGAGAAAACAAAAAACAAATAGATAGCCACATGGTGGAGTATCACCAACAAGTCACCACCAGAACACTGCAGACCACAGAGGAAGCACGATCCTGCAGACACCTTGACTTGTAGCCTCCAAAACTGTGAATCAATGAATTTCTGCTGTTTAAGCCAACCAGTCTGTGGTATTTGTCATAACATTTCCAGAAAACTAAGACAGTGCACAACAAAAACATGTGGATCAAGATGGCAGTGGCAGCTCTGGTGTTCTCTGCATCAGAAGGAAAAGGAGAAGCAGAACCAAGAGCAGATGGGACAGCAAGGATTTGGGCCTTGATAAAGTGCTGCTAAACCTTCTTGAGATCACCTCTTTGCTGGCCATATACAATTATAGAAATAGAACCACTAAAACATAAGCCCCATGAGGGTAGGGAATTGTGTTCAGTGTCTAGAATATACTTGGCACATAACAGGTGCTCAATATTTATCAAAAAAAAATGAACAAATAATCCGGGGGAAGGGCAATTATCTCCTTGGAAATCCATGGCTGCGTTAGGGAGGTTGAGGACATAGAGAGAGGAGTCTCCTTCAGGAGCAGGTATTGAGGTAGCCATACAAATGGATAAAGGCAAATGCAATTGAGTCAACCATCTGAGGCAAGTCTCTTGCTTTTCTAAATTTAGAATCTAAATCTTTCAAAGAGCACATGTATTACCAATCACCTGTTTTTACATTAAATTTGGGGATCAGCTCATCAGTTGTCCAAACACATGCCTTCTCCATTAATTTTTCTGCCACTTGGAAGAGGGAAGGGTACCCGATCTTTAATACTAAATCAAAATAAGGAATTGATTTTTAAATGCTAATTAGGAATTAGAGTAAATCAAGCAAAGAAGATAATCTTAGTAATAGCACTGTTTGCTTTTCACTCTAGTCGGAAATATACCCTAGAACCTGACCAGCATCTAGCTGCTGGAGCAGCACTGAATTAGTGTGCATCCCCATAAGATGCCCTTAATAAAATCTTCAGGGAGACATATAAAAGTCAAGTGCATAAGGGTATTAAAATCGCCATCCACAACCAAGTACATGACAAGTTTTCTAAATTAGTGCCTCATCTAGCACTAATTTTGTCTGTGCAACTTAACCAAGAAATGCACTTTACTCTTCTTTATCTCATATTTTCAGTTATGCCAGAAAAGATCAACTTCCAGCATAAAAGAAGGTCTTTCCTAGTTGTTCCAAGTGGCAGTTTGAATCTTATATATAATATTCCATCATCACTGAACATCTGGTGGGATCTCAGTTTCTTCGGAAGGTGGAGAAATGCAATTGCCATAGCCAAGATTCCATTCTCAAGAGTCAATAAGCTGATCTTTATCACTTCACTCTGAAGCTCATGTGGTGCCCACAGATGTTATTATATAATTACAGACCAAATGGTAACTAGTGTGTGAGTCTTGAATTACTTGTCCTGGAACAGATAGAGCTATTTATAAGCTGGAAACAAAGTAATGTGGACAAAGACAGACTAATTTCTAACTCACAGACTGAGACTTAAATGAAGCATCATGAAGGTTCAGGTTCCAATTATGTGTGGAAGAGTCTACACAGCCCACACAACCACTGGTGAGAATGCTTTTAAAGCTGTGGCCTCAGAGAAAAGGACAAGCCTTTTTGTTTTACAAGGCCTGGCTTTTAGCAATAAACTATCAGCTATTCTTGGCAGAGAGAGGTGAAGTTGAAAAGCACCCTAAAGCCTCCTTCCTTTTGTTCACTTGCCGGGTTGAGTATTTTAGCTCCTTCCAAAAAGAGTGGAGCCTAAAAAAGAAACTTTGGAGAGGACAGAGGCTCAGTGAGATGAATAAAATAATTCTTTCCATATTAACCAATCTGGGGTTTATTTCTAAGGAGGGAAAAATGAGAGGTAACATAGGCAAGTATAGTCAATCCTCATGATTTGTGGATTCTGTAATTTTAAATTCACCTACTCATGAAAATTTATTTGAAACCCCAAAATCAATACTTCCAGTGCCTTTGCAGTCATTTGTGGGCATGCACAGAATGCAAAAGATTTGAGTTACCTGATGCCCATGTATGAGGTCAACCAAGACTATTCTCTGTCTTCTTATTTCAGCACTCATACTGTAAACAAGTGTCCTTTTTGTGGCATACTTAATGACAAGTTTTTCACATTTTTGTGCTTTTTGTTGGTGACTTTGCTGTTTAAAATGGCCCCCAAGGCAAAGAAGATATGTGATCTGAAACCTGGAGAAAAATAAGTCTATGGAGAGAGACCCAAACATAATGGGAATTATAGAATTAACAGACAAGGACTTTAAAACAGCTATTATAAATATGGCCACAGATATAAGAAAAGCATGAGCATTTTCTTAAATATTTCTTAATAGGGAAATGAACTATAAAAAAAGAACAGAGAGGAAATACTAGAACTGAAAAATACAATTTCTGAAATAAAATATTCACTGGTTGGATCTAACAGCAGTTTTGACTTTGCAGAAGAAAAGATCAGTGAAATTTGAAGACTGAGAAACAGAAACTATCCATTCTGCAAGAAAGAGAGAAAAGAAGTCTTAATAAATGTGAACAGAGCCTCAGTGACCTATAGAAAAATGTAAAGTGGATTAATACACAAATAATTTGAGTCCCAGAAAGAAAAGAAAGAGATATTAGAGCAGAAAATATTTTAAGAAACAATGGCTAAAATATTTCCAAATTTGATGGAAAATAGAAATCCACAAGCCCTCAGGCAAAATAAACACAAAAAATATCACACTAGAAGCACATCCTAATCAATTTGCTATGATCTAGTGATAAAAATATAATCTTAAAAGAAGCCAGAACAAAACAGCATATTACATACTGGAGAACAAAGATTAGAAAAATAAAATTAAAAATTAAAAAAACACTCTTTTCTTTCTCACCAGAAAAAAGAGGCCATATGTCAATGAAATGACAGTTTTAAAGAACAATAATTTTAAAACTGAAACCTAGAATTTTATATCCTCCAAAAATATCTTTCAAAAAATGAAGGTAAGATAAAGACATTTTCAGGAAAACAAAAGCTGAGAGAATCTGTTACTGGCAAACCTGAACAACCAGAAATGTTAAAGAACATTTTCCAGAGAGAATGAAATGATACTAGGTGGAAACTCAGATATGATGAAGCAATGAAGAATTCTGGAAATGGCAAAAATGAAGACAGGTTTAAAATATGTTTTTATTTTTTAATAATGTCTTTAAAAAATAATAAACTGTTAAGAGCAAATTAATAACTGTGGGGCTTATAACATTGGTTGAAGCAACATACAAGCCACAAATAGCAGAAGGGCTCATGGAGGAGGGAATGGAAATATACTCTTGAAAGCTTCTTACATTATACATACAATAGAATAATATTATTTAAAGGAAGGCTATGATTAAATAAGTGTGCATATTGTAAACCCTATAGCAATCACCAAAAAGAAAAGTAAAGCAATTTAGTAGGAGGGGCAGATTAGGAAATCAACAATTATAGTAAAGTGCTATTGTCAAGGTCGACAACAGAGACAGGTACAGCATGTAAAGGTCATAATGAGGTGGACCAGCTTCTCTAAAATTTGCATTAACCCAATATTTTCAGTGTAGGTGCTATAAACCAAATCTGAAGGAGACATTGGTTAGATCCAGGGATGATGTTTGGGGGAGACTCTTTCAGTGGACATCAAGGAAGAAGGAAATGGAAAGCATATGGAAAGGGACAGAGCTGTGAGACAGTTTGGCTCCTATAGGAAGAAGACTGAAGTGTGTCCACCACAAAACCCCAGAGTAACAGCTGGAGTAAAGAATTTGGGGAGAAAAGCATTCCTGTGAAAGCATTTGCATATTTCCAACTGATGATATGAGCTTATCATTTGTGCATTTATTTTTTCCTGTATATATATATATATTTGGGGGACAGGGTTTGGTTTGGGGTTTTTTTTGTTTTTGTTTTTTTTTTTCACAAATCCATCCACATTCTTTTTTACTTGCTGGTCAATACATTTGCACTTTCTGAAACCCAGTCTCTTATCTTCATTCTCCTTCCAATCCCAGACCTCCAGAATTCCTGATTCTTAATTACAAAGGGAAACTGACTAAGTGTGAACATTAAAGGGAGCTTTCTGAAGAAATTCACCCACCCAAACATACACATACACAATGGTACTTCCTCTTATATTATTAAATCATAATGTAATAACTAATATATTGACGGCTTTGTATGTGCCAGGCACTCTGCTAAGCACTTCACATATATCAAGTCTTTCATTTAATACCCACAACTCCCCTGTGAGGTGGGTACTATTACTGTCTTAATTTTCCAGGTAAGGAAATTATGGCATTAGGAGGTTAAATAACTTGCCTGAGTGTGGTAGGTTGAATTATGTAACCCAAGAAAAAACAAAGCAAAATACATTCTTACTCCATTCCTGTGGGTATGAATCCATTGTAAATAGGATGCTATTTTTAGTTAAAGTGTGGCCAACTGAATCAGGGTAAGCTCTTCTCAGGATTTATAAGCAGAATAAAAGTCAGATATAGAGAGAAAGCCATGGGAAGAAGCCAAAAGTCATGAATATTCCTTCTCTTTTCTTCCTGGGACACAGATGTACTCACTATTGCAGACGTGGGAATGTGGAGAAGCATGGGAAAAATACATATTATCTCATAATCTGTAATGATGTTCCGCAATGATGTGGTGTGTTGGTGAAGGGGTGGTGTGCAGGAAATCTACACAAAAGTGCACAATAATTTTGTAAGTTCACAACTTCTGTAATAAAAATATATATTTTTAAAAAGAAGTCATTCGAACCTGGAAGACAAAGGAAATATAGCCATTTTTATTGCCATGTGACAGAAAAGCCATAGACCAGAGATGGCCAGCAGCCAGCCCCAGAGCAGCACATTCTTCAGGAAGAAAGCATTGCCTTGCTGGCGTTTCCATTTTGAAATTCTCCTACCTTCAAAATCATGAGGTAATTAATTTCCCATTTTATGGTATTTGTTTTAGCAGCTGGGAAACTAAGACACTGAGTCACACAGGTGGTAGATGGGGAAGCTTAGATTAGAACTCGGGAGTCTGACTCCAGAGTCTGTATTCTTAGCCATTTTGCTATGGTGCTCTTCTCCCCCTACCACAAATATGAAATAGTAGTGGTAATAGTATAGCAGAGACATCCAACATTATAGAAAAAGAGCAGAGGGGCATCTAACTATGGACAGGTAAATCTTTTTCATAGAAAAGTATCATGTTCCAGGTCTGGAAAGATTATAAGAGTCAGGCAGACCTGGGGAAGGAGGAAATCGTGGGGGAGCACATTCCAGGCAAGAGGAACAGTGGTTGCACCTAAGTTATACCATGGATTTAATTAATAGTACAAATATTAAAATGTGCTATCATCAATTGTAGCAAATATTCCACACCAATGAAAGGCATTGGTGATGAGGTAGTATGTGGGAATCCATGCATGGATTATGATGCATGATTGTTCTCTAAACCCACAACTTCTCCAATAAAGGAGTGGGAAAGGAACAGTGGTTGCAAAGGCACAGTGGTATGAAAGAGCCTGTTCCTTCAGGATAATACATGATGGAGCTAGAATTTGAACTCAGAAGAGAGAGGATTTTGTATGGTATGAACAATAAAAAAAAGAAAATGATTCTGAGAGTCCACAGATAGAAATAAGCCTAGAATTTGCTGACCACTTCTGCTCAGAAGTAGATGTTGAGCAAAACTATTCTTCAATCAGGCAAAGAAAAGCTGGGGACCCAGTAAACTCACCTGCTTTTATGCTGCTCATTGTACTATGAGTCCAGCTGAGACTCAGTCAGCAAAGATTGATTGGGTGTCCATTATGGTACAGAGCTAGAGCTAGGCTCAGACAGCTAGACCCAAGCTCACGGAGCTTATAGGCTGGATATTAGCTTCCTGGGTTGGCTTAACAACAGGAGTGGATAGGCGCATAGTTTCAGAGGCTGCAGTCAGTATATTTTAGTTGGCCAGCAATCTTTGCGGTTCCTTGGCTTTGCCATCATGTCATGTCAAGGTACATGGTGGCATCTTCTCCTTTCTCTTCCAGATTCTGTTGGCTTTTGGCTGCTCCCCATGGCTTTTCTTTCTGTGTCCAGTTCCCTTTGCTCTGAGGACTTCAGCCACGTGGGATGAAGGCTCACCCTAGTTCAGTGTGGGCTCACCTTAACTGACAGCATCTTCAAAGGTCCTGCTTATAAATGGGCTCACACCCACAGGACCAGGGTTGGGAGCTGAACATGCCCTTGTGGGAGGCATGATTCAGTCCCCAACAGGCTGTAAGGAGAGACCACAAAACAGACTAGTACAAGACAGTCTAAGTGCGAGGATAGGGATCATTCCTCGGACGTCTGTTCCAGTCTTGATCCCCCCAGAGGCAAACCTTGAGGTGGGAATTAAGTGCAAGCAGTTTGTTTGGGAGGTGATCCCAAGAAGCACTGGTGTGGAATTGGGGGGTCAGGAAGGAGCACGACCTGAGCATTTGTCACTGTGGGCACCTGGGGACAACTGGGAGACGGTGTGGTACCTGCCTCCAAGTTGTCCTGCCACAGGGTGAGGAGCTGGGTGTTTAGCCACCATCTTCCATCCACAAGGCTGGCTTGGAACTCGCAGACACCTGGTTCTTGCAGTGAGCCCTGTGCACTGACCTTGGGCAGAGAAGCAGATGCACCCTTAGACAGAGCGAGGGGTTCAAGGAGGCTTCCTCAGGTGCTGGTACCTACACTGAGAGCTGACTGCCAGCTGAGTGGAGGAAGGGGAGGGCGAAGAACATTCCAGTAAAGGGACAGCACTAACCACGTTCACTAGAATTATCTGTGTGTGTATTTCCTTCCCCATGGGGTCCAAACTCCCAAGGGGCAATGATCAAGTCTTACTCTTCTTTAGATTCAACTAAGCTTTCCCAAGCATTCTTTCCTTTTGGGCTGGGCCGAAGGAACCTAAGGCCAAGAAACACAGGGCAAGGGGTGGAGACAGCACCGGGCTTATCCCTTTCATGCTTCTGGGAGGGATGGCCACCAAGAAAGAATGACCAAAATGAAACTTTTGTCACCACTAACAAAGTTTTTTTTTTAATTGCCAGGGGTGTAAGTATCAGTGAGAAACGCCATGCAGTTTCTTTCTTTAATTATTTTATTATTTTTGTGCAAAAGACAATATACTCATTTTTAAAATTTCAAATGTATAGAATGTATAACAGCCTAGAAATGGGATCACATTATACATGCTAATGCAGCCTAATTTTTAAAAATATCAACAACATACTGTGGGCACCATTTATATCCACAAACACTTTTCTGAAATACCTTAATGTTGTGAATATGAATCTGATTTCCTCGTCTTCTTTTTCACCTATATTTACCTATGATCTTTAATACAAGTAAATAATTGCTTGTGTTCTTCAATTCCCTGGATATTTCCTGCACTTCCTTTGAAATTAAAAGCCATTAACTTTGAGGGGTTGCTCAGGCGAAGGACAAGGTGGGAATTGGAGGCATCCTGCTTTGCCTGCCCAGACCAGTCCCCGGCTGGTCCTGGGAGTGGAGCCTCACACAGGAGGCAAGGTCCTGCTCATCCGACATCGTACTGACACCTGCTGGCCATCTGGAGGTCAGCGGTGGTAACAGCTACTCAAATGGAGAGAGAGTCGCCGGGTTTTACCCAGCGAAGATACTGCACATAAATTTTACTCCGTTTTCAAAGCTTTAACCAAGAAACGTACCAATTTGTTTGGGCAGCTATGTCCATTATCAAATAGCTGTCCGTTGAGACGTTGTCTTTCTCCATTTCTAGTACATACGTGGCTGCTGCCTGCAATCAGTTGGGTTAGTTATGATCACTTCGCACCATCCTGGGAGTATTTGTGGTGGAAAAAACAGACAAATGGGAAACTTTCATAAACCATTACCTAGTTCCCTTATTTTAAAAAATTATCCTCAGTGCCTGAGCTCAGCAGAACAAATATAAGGGGCCCTGGGAGTGGGGGTCATGGAGGAATGGCTCTGAGAAGACCTTGGCTCTTGCCTGCTCTTACTGCCCACCACACTCCGTCCCTGCGGCTGCAGTAATGTCCTAACAAAAGCCCCATCACAGAAACTACCGGGACAAAAGTCTAAATTATTTGCCATTCTGGGAAATGGCTTAAAATTTTAATGTGAGCTTCCAGCACCCAAGTTCCTAGAAAGAGAAACTCCCCATGGAGAATGACCATGCTCGAGCACCACCCAAGCCTTTTGTCCCTTCTCCAACGGTGTGGTCCTGGAAAAAAATTAGTATTCAAAGTTCCAGGAGGCTAGAGTCAAAGCCCTGTCTTCCCCTCACCCGTGGAAACCTTTCCATGCCCCACTTTCCTCAGCTGTAAGGCTTGAATAGCCATATATAAAGCAGACGCTTGTGGTGAGGGTTGAAAGGAAACGAGGTCAAAGTGCGAATGAGGATCCCAACCCAGGGTGGGAACTCGCCCTGTGGCAGGTCGCCCTGCCTCTGTTCCCTCTTCCTGCTGCATGGGTCTCTGCCTCCTCCCACCCAGCCTCTATTCCCCCACTCCCTAATCAAGACATTCCCCTCCACTCCACTGACGCCACTCTCAACAAGTTCACCCAGCACCTGCTGGGTATTTTTCCATCCTTGTGTCATTCAACTCCTTAGGATTCTATGACACCCACTTACCCAGTTTTCCTTCACCCTGTTCCTTCTCAGACTCCTTTGCTAGCTCTTCTCCTCAGACCCTTGGAAGGGGAAGTCCCAGAGCTCAGTCCTAGACCTCCTTCCTTCCTGTCTGTACTGGCTCCTTGTGGACCTCCCACACCTTTAAATACCATCTATATGCTGATGACGCCTTCTCCCTGAGCTCCAGGCTTTTGTACCCAATTATTTACAGGACATGTCTCACTGCAAAAAATAGACACAGCTCAATCACTTGCCTACACTCGCTAAGTTTTCTGCTGTTTGCCACTCCCTGGTCTTTTCCCCAATAATCCATCACGCAGCATGTGGTCCAGGGAGGATCTCTCAGGGTTGCTCTGGCCACCTGCGCGGTCGCCTGAGGGCACACTGCAAAGAAAGGTTGGTTGAGCTATGTTCCTGGAGAAGAAATACCATCAAATTAAAGCAAATCAACTGCACTAGTGGAAACACAAATAGCTTATTTATGTAACATGCCTGAAGTCATATGGCAAATGAAAAGCAGTGGAACCAAACTGTCAGAAGACCCACAACGGAAGCCACGTGCACCTGTGATGGAGGCTGGGTGTGCCCATGAGCTCATGATGGAGGGGTGTGTGCCCATGATGGAGGCAGGTGTGGACGTGATTCCATGATGGAGGGGTGTGTGCCCGTGATGGAGATGGTGTGTGCCCGCAATGAAGATGGGGTTTACCCATGATCTCATAATGGAGGGGCATGTTCCTATGATGGAGGTGGGGTGTGCCCATGAGGGAGGTGTTGTGTGCCCACAGTGGAGGTGGCATGTCCCCATGAAGGCGATGGTGTGTGCCCACAATGAAGGCAGGGCCCATAATCTCATAATGGAGGGACATGTGCCTGTGATGGAGGTGGGTGTGCCCGTGGTTCCATGATGGGAGGTGTGTACCCAGCATGGAGGCAGGGTGTGCCTGCAATGGAGGTGGTGCGTGCCCAGGATGGAGGAGGTATAGTCCTGCACTGTAGGTGGGGTGTCCCTGCAATGGAGGCAGCATGTGCTCATAGTGGAGGTGGTATATGCTCCTGATGGAGGCAGGGTGTGCCCATGATACGTGATGGAGGGGTATGTGCCTGTGATGGAGGCAGGGTGTGCCCATGATAGAGGCACTGTGTTTGAGGACCTCTGGGTCGGGTCATGGGGTGTCACAGCAGGAAGAGCCAGTGAGCCTTTCATCCACACCAGCAGGTCCAAGTCTGGGGCAGCAATACCCTCCTAACTTCCTGCTTGGTCTGATTCTACAAGGCACTGACTCTTCCAGTTATGGAAATTTTGGCCTCCCCAGTCCCAAGGTTGGAGATCTTCTGTAAAGGGGTGCAGCTGAGGCACCAGTGGCTGCATCATTCATTGCCCAGTCTAGTGGTGTCCTACAAGTGGCCCCGGCCTAACTCTCCAAGTGCCTGAGCTAGGTAATAACTGCAAGGGTTTCCCTGCACCCTTTTCTCAGAAGAGATGCAATGAGAAGGGTTAAGTCAGCTTCAAACCCAGTAAATAAATCAACTCTGAAAGGTGGGCAGAGCCTTGCACCTGTGCTAACTTTTCCTGCAGAGCCCCTGAGGCTGCCCTGAACTAGGCCTGAGTGCTGGCAGGTGGAAGTACAGGAGGAGATGGGGAATCTCGGTTCCCCTGGCAGCAGAGGACTCCTCAGCCCTCCCCTTCATGTAGGGGCAGCTGGACTGAGGAGCCACCCACAGGACAGACCCCCTGGATGAGCAGCACAGACACAAAGCACATGGGTGTCAGGCATCCCTCAAAAGAAGGGTCTCGATTGCCCAGCTGGCCAGGAAAGCCACGGAGTTTCCTGGCTCCATATGTAATCTCTCCAGGGCAGCTGGATACAGAGTCAGGACTATGGACCCAGAGACAGAAACACAAAACAGAAGCAAGTAGAGATGGAGCAGGAGTACAGGTCCTGAACAAGTGCTTTGATCATCTTTTGTGGGCTGTGGCTTGAGTTTATGGCTGGCTGGGATGTGACTCCCTCTGCCGTGGCATCTACTCACCCCACCCAAGCACATCATGTCTATGTTCAAGAGGGCAGGACATGTTCCCGTTTTCATTGTTGCTGAATTCCTCATGCCTAGACCAGTGTCATGCTGTAGTAGGTGCTTGGTAAGTATTTGTTGAACAAATGAATGAGTCAATCAATCAAGTAATCAATGGATGGCTGACCTGGGCAGGCTAAGAACCGAGAGACTAAAAACACCTGACTCTGCCTATTAGATATTGTGGAATTAACCCAAACCTGGTTTTCACTCTGTACATTTTGGATATCCCTACATGGTATGTTTCACACACACACATGAACAGACACACACAGGTACATATGTACTCACACACACATGCACAAGCACACACACACACTACCGACATACTTCTTGAATTATGGACAGTGAAATGTCCTGAAAAGAGCATGGGCATTGGGTTGAGATGTTTCTCAATAAATACAGATTCTTTTCCATTCCAGTCCCACCAACTCCAAACATCTCACTGGGGAGAAAAGAGAAAATCTATTGCTCCTAAAACTTAAAATTTTATCTGCATATGAAACCTCCCAAAACTGAAAAAGGAAAACAAATTATTTTCCCATTCTATATCTTGCAATCAAGCTCAGAAAAAAAGTTGGAGAAACTCTCCATCCATCTGCTGCCCAGCATTCACTCAGCTGAACATTGCTCACTCAGGGTTACATGAAGCTAAGAAATAATGAAAATGCACAGAAAACCTCATCCCAGCCCACACTGCCGATCATTTTCCAAAAGGGCATACTTGCCAAATGAGCTTCTGGCCCCACCAACTTGAACAACTTTCCTGCTCGCTGCTTAGAAGAGGCATTTTGGCAGGAAAAGGGATCTCTGGTGTAAGTCCCACATGGCATTTCATTCCATTAGAGAGAGTCAGGGTGGGAAAGAGTTACTGCAAAGCAGGTAAAACTTCCCTATGGCTCTCTTCACAGGCTCCTCTCCCACCACACATCAATCCCTGCTTATCCAGCTATCCCGGGCAGCTGCCTCTGCCCCACACTGCCCACAGCCACCTGCTCCCCAGGAAGCCTTCTGGTCCCCAGTCTGCGTGTTCCACCCCCATCCAGAGCTCTTTCTACCTTGAGGCTGACCAGCCTGTATCTCATCCCTCCAGCACCCAAAGTTTTCAAATGCGACCCTCACAAACCCCTCTGCTAAGGGGCAGTAGTCTGACAATGGTCTCCAGAAGCTTCCAGAGCTTACTCCTTCCCATTTGCCATTCCAAGCAGAGGGGAGGGCTCCAAGGTTTTCTTCTGGCTAATTTATACCAATAAGCATGTGTCAGGGGCTGACAGTGTGCCATGCTCAACCACAATAAGCATTCTAGGGATCCTAGACTTTCCAAGGTGCTCTCTTCCCATTCCTCACTCCAATCTGAAGACCCCATGATAGAAGGTGCCATGGATGGGAAACATTTGGGAATGATGGGGTTTTCGTGGTGCACTTTAAAGACTGATGGCTGGCAGTGGGTCTTTTACAGAACATGGAAGAAGGCACACTCTCCATTGCCCTTGATTTTCCTGCACTTGGTCACCAGGAAAACGTGCTTTGCCTATTTTTGCCGCATTGATTTGGTTATAAATGCCCACTTGTTTCCCAAATAACTAGCTGTCAGCCCTGGGGCACAGTAACCTTAGAAACAGCCCATGCTTGGTGTGGTCTGCTTTGTCTTCCCTAGGAGGAAAGAGAGGGGAGGTACTGCAGATGTACCCAAGGTGGTCATGGAAAGAAGGAGGGATACAAAGAGAGATTCCCAGACATCTTGAAAATAAGCGTGGATTCCGGCCGCTGAAATCGAAAGGGCCTAGGGTTATCCAGGACAGCAGCTGCCTGATGGAAAAGCCTCTGAGACCAAGCAGCCACAGGATGTGAGGAGCCCTGGACAGCCAAGAGACTGCTGTCATAACTCCACGGCAGGTTGGCACCATGAGCTTGGCACATCATGTCACCTGGAAAATTTGGGCATGATTTGGGGAGATTGTTTGCAAAATTTTCCCTTCCAGCATGAGGGATGATTCTGCTCACTGGTCCAGAAGCTTCAGGAAAAGCAGCCAAAGGACTTTGCTGTTCTTCATTCCCTCTCACCTCCCCACCAGGTGTCCAGCTCTCCACTGCAGCCCAGGACCCACCCACCCAGTGCTGAAGTCACTGGGGCCAAGGGGTAGGGGAGCTGCAGCCCAGGACCCACCCACCCTGGTGCTGGAGTCACTGGGGCCAAGGGGTAGGGGAGCTGCCACAACCCAAAGCCAGAGCCCAAGATGATGGCCAGGCTACCCCTGCTCCGAGGTGGGATGGGTTCTGACCCCACAATGCTTTCTGAGGGCAGAAATGAAAGGCCAGGGCTGACCCCTGTCACTGTTTTTATTCAGCATTTGGGGCAGGTTTAATTGGAGCATTGATCCCCCCTTTTTTACCTCCTTCGAGGGATGCAGAGACAGCATTTTTCCCTCTGCAAGCTTAATTTGTAAATGCAGAAGGACCCCCACCCCCAGCCTGCTCCTCCTCACTGGGAAATGAGCACATAGACCTTCACTGTAGCTTGACTGAGAACAATAGTCACAGCCTATTAATGCCACCTCTACCCCAGGAGAAATTACAATTTGCATGTTGAGTATCTAGGGCTCCTGAAGCCCTTATGGGGAATTTGGCCAAGAGCCTCATTTAAAGGCCTGTGTTGGAAACTGATAAAATGGGAAAGCTCCCTGGTGGCAAAAGGGAGTGGGCAGCTGTGGAACAATCCTTAGCCACCCACACCAACCCTTATAACATCCTTGCTCCCCTCAGAGTAAAGAGGCATCCTAGTTCTGTAAGGTCCCTCTAGTCAACAATTCTGGGGGCGCTTCAGTGACAAGGCCATCACCAAGCTTTCCCATTTCCTACAGTGGAGTGGGGAGGACAGAGGGGCCCATTGAGCTTTTTATTATTTTTTATCTTTTTAACTTTTTATTTAGATATAATTTCCAACTTACAGGACAGTTACAAACCCTATACAGAGAACTCCAACTTACTTCTATACCACCAGGTACCCAAATCTACCAATTTTAACATTTTGCCACCTTTGCCATATCATTATACTATCTATCTATCTATCTATCTATCTATCTATCATCTATCATCTATCTATCATCTATCACCTATCTATCATCTATCTATCTATCCATCCATCCGTCCATTTTATGAACATCTGAGAACAGGATAAACACATCATAATCTTGAACATAAAATACTCTCATGCTCATTTCCTATGAACAAGGATATTCACTTACGTAATTACTTTATTTTTTGTTTTTGGTGTATAGTTCTATGAGTTCTGTCCCCCACCCCCCACCCCACAATATTTGTTGCTGTGTCCATTCCCTGGGTGATCTTCTGTGTCTGTTTCTTGCCTTCTCTTTTCATTTATCTCCTCCTGGCTTCACCGGGATTTGATCCTAGGGACTTCTGAAGTGGGAGAGAGGCACCCTGTCACTTGCGCCACCTCAGTTCCTGGTTTCTGGTGTGTCTCGCCTTGGCTCTCCCCTGCGTCTCTCTTTTGTTGCATCATCATCTTGCTGCATTGCTCGCCACATATCCGTGCAGGCCCAGCTTGCCTGCTTGCCTCTTTTTTTAATTTTTTTATTTTACCAGAAGGTCTGGGGGATCGAACCCAGGTTCTTCCATATGGTAGATAGATGTCCAACCACTTGAGCCACATCTACTTCCCTGTAATTACTTTAAGTGCAGTTATTAAGTTAAAGAAATGTAGCATTAATGTAATGCTTACATTCTATACTCCACTTTTTTCATATGTCCCAATAATGCCCCTTTGAGCCTTTTTCCCCTTTGCTAGATACCTTTCAGAATCATGTATTGCATTTAATTATCATTGTCTCTTTAGTTACTATTTCTTCTTTTTTTTTTTAATTGTGCGACCATATGTACAAGATGAACTTTCCCATCTCAACAAGTTCCCAGCATGCCATTCAATGAGAGTAATCACATCCACAATATTGCAGTGCCCTCACCACCTTCCATTACTAAAACTTTCCTATCTCCCCAGACAGAAACCCTCCACTCATTATACATTGACTCCCCATTGCCCCTGTCCTCCAGCCCTGGAAAACTGTACTCTAATTTCTTTCTCAATGAGCTTGCATTTTCTACAATATTTTGTTTTTACTTTCCATGGGGCTAAAATTACTATCCTAAATCTATAACAATCACATTTGCTTTAATAAAAACTTAACTTCAATAGAATACACAAACTATATTCTTATACCCCCATCCCCCCAACAACTTTTATGTAGCTCTTGTCAGAAATTGCATGTTTATAAATTGAATCCAAAACCACTGATTTATCATTACATTTTATGCATTTGTCTTTAGATCCTGTAGGAAGTAAAAAGTGGAATTATAAACCAAAAATACAATTGTACTGGCATTTATATACCCATGACATTACCTAAAGAAATCTTTATTTCTTCATGTGGTTTCAATTTATTGTCTTTTGCCCTTCACTTTCAATCTGCAGAACTCTCTTTAGAGTCTTATAGGACTGGTCTAGTAGTGACAAAATCCCTCAGCTTCTGTTTATATGTGAAAGTCCTAATCTTCCTTCATGTTTGAAAGACAATTTTGCCAGATATGGAATTCTTAGTTGGCATTTTTTTTTACTTTCAGCACTTTAAGTCCATCATTCTGTTGCCTTCTTCCCTCCATGGTTTTCGATGAAAAATTAGCACTTAATCTTATTGAGGCTCCTTTGTAAGTGGCACATTGCTTCTCTTTTGTGACTTTCAGAAGTCTCTCTTTATCTTGGCATTTGGCAGTTTAATTAGAATATGCTGTGTTGTCATTCTCTTCAAATTTATCCTATTTGGAGTTCACTGGTCTTCTTAGGTATGAATATTTATGGCTTTCTTTAAATTTGGGATGTTTTCAGTCATTATTTCTTTGAATATTCTCTCTGCCCCCCCCCTTTTTTTCTCCTTCTGGGACTCCCAAAATATGTTTGTTGGTAGGCTTGATAGTGCCCCACAAGTTCCTCGAACTCTGTTCACTTTCTTTCATTCTTTCTTCTTTTTGTGCTTCAGACAATGATTTCAATTGTCTTATCTTCAAGTTCTCTGATCCTTCTTCTGCCAGCTCCTATCTGCTGTTGAACACCTCTAGGAAATTTTTTATTTCTATTAATGTGGTCTTTAGTTCAGTTTGGTTCCTTGTAATAATTTTCAATGTTCTACTGATATTCTCTTTGTAACCATCTATCATTTTCCTGGTTTCCTTTAGTTCTTTATTCATATTTTCCTTAAACTCTTTGAATATATTTAGGACCAAAATTTTCTAAAGTCTTTGTCAGAAATGTCCCTAGTCTGATCCTCCTCATTGATGGTTTCTAATATCTTAATGTTGATCTTTGCTTGGGCCATTACTTCCTGTTTCTTTGTATGTTTGGTAACCTTTCATTGAACCTGAACATTTTGATCCTTTAATGTGTTATCACTGGTGTTTAGACTCTGAAGCATCTGTTCCTTAAGCTTGTTTTCAGCTAGTGTTATAACAGAGCTTTCCTTGAATGCCTGGAGTTAAAAAAAAAAAAAAAAAGGTTAAAAAGAAAATGCCTTTCCCAGCTTGCAGATCGATCATAGGAATGTTCTCCTTCTGAGTTTCTCCATGCAGTGGGTTTGGACAATAGCCCCAGTACAAAGCATGGGGGCTGCCCTGATTCTTTTCGTGCTTATGTCTTGTCTTCAGCATGCACAGGTGGTCCTGGGAATTCCCCCTTTTACTTGATATGAATGTACCCTCTAGTCTAAGAAACAGTTTCCTCAATGGTCCCAGAGAGCAATTCCTTGCCCTAGGCAGTCACTTGCCTGCTTTCCTACAGTGTTCTGTAGGGGAGCTCAGTGAAGTGCCATCTACATGCAGGGCAAGTTCTGGGACAGTTCTTAGGTCAGGCATAAAAAATCCCATTGTGTGCACCAGGGTTACTCTGCTCCTTCCAGAACCGGGACCTGGGATCTGCCCTGGGCATACAGGCTGGCTCTGAGAGGAGCTGGCGAGGGTGAAGGAGGGGCCAGCCAGGACACCACTAGTTCCTACCACTTTTAAGTAGCCTTTTTCTTGCTTTTTTTGGTTTCTTGATTTTAGCGCTCGCCTTTTTACTGCAGTCTTTTAACTCTTTTCTGGAGCTTTGAGAAAGATGTTGTGGACAGTTATTACTAGTTGTTCAGAGCTTCTGTGGGGGGATGGAGCCCTGAAGCATCTCACTCTGCCATCTTGATAGGGGCAGGGCCTCATCAGGTTTTGCTATGGGATAAATTTTGTCTTCCAAAAAGACATGTTCAAGTCACAATCCTTGTTCCCAGGAATGTGACCTTATTTGGAAATAGGGTTGCTACAGATGGATTTAGGCAAGTTCATTCCATTCCCGGAGTAGGGAGGGCTCTTAATCCAATTGACTGGTGTCCTTGTTAGAAGAGGAGAAGAGACACAGAGACGAAGAGAAAAGATGGCCACATGATGATAGGGGCAGAGATTGAAACCCAAGATTGTTGGTGGATAACCAGAAGTTAGGAAGAATCAAGGAAGGATTCACCCCTACAGATTTTGGACCTCTGGCTTCCAGAACTATGCAAGAATAAAGTTCTGTTGTTTTAAGCCCCCAATGTATGGTATTTGTTATGGCAGTGCAGGCCCCTCCTCCCTAAGGTACCCCCAACCTGTGACCCCCATCCTAGTGCTGCCCTCTGATGCTTTGCCTTCCTCACCCTCTGCCTTGCCCCAGGCTCTGGCTGCAGACCCAGGCAAGCAGCCTCTGCTGCTGGCACAGCTACTGCTCTGTGAGCCTGGCTATAGGCATGGCCATTCCACCATGTTGGGAAGGGCCTGGCTCTTTCTAGAGGCCTCTCCAAGCTCTACAGTAAGTGATCCCTTCTGCAATCTCTGATGCTGATTGGTGGAAGGGCTTTGACTGGTTTTTGACAAGCTAGCTCCCAATTGCATTACTTAGAGAAATAAGTCATGTCTACTACAACTAGCAAGTCAGACAGGTTATTAAAAGTACTTATAGGTAACGAAGAAATTATTCCATGTGTGTAAATTAGGAAAGCTCAGAAGTTCATTAATTGTCTGGGGTCCAGAAGGCCATGGCCAGTGCACTGAAATAATTCATCTAATGACAGCACCTGAGTTACATGGCTTCCATCTTCTGACAAACCTGACCTTTGGAACCAACAAAGGCCACAATGTATTTCCCTGTATTCACACAAACGAGTGGAAATAAAACAAGTTACCTGAAGAGCTCCCGCTTGTTGTTGCTGAAATCAGGTCTACATCCTCCCTGGCCTCCAGCACCCTGCTTCCCTTTCTCAGCATTGAAGGCAGAAACATTTCCTAGAGTGATAACATAGCACTTTCGAGAAAAACCCAATTAGATGTTTCACCAACATAAAAACCCCAGATTTTCCTCCTTCCAGTTAGCCATGGAGATGACATGGCACCCAAATTTCATCTGCTCTCAGACAGTTGGAAATCAAAAGTTTTCTGAAATTTTCCTTTGGTACAAAATGAAACACGTAGTGAACCTGTACGCTGGTTTTATGCAACTTCAAAGTGATTCCTAGGGCAAAGGATGATCATGTTCTGTGTCAGTCCCTGCAGCTCTGGGGCTAAGAAGAGGGGACCAACAACTGAACTCACTCTGTGCAGATGTCCTATGCTGGTGTGTGCTACAGACTCATCCATAAGAGTGCATTTTGTCTTCCCATCCTACACGAGGAGGGATATATGCCCCAATTCACAGAAGAGGAAACGGAAGTCCAGAGAAGCTAAGAATCTTTCACAAAGAAGCTGGTGGCACTGGGATCACACTGAGCTTTGGTTGACTTCCAAGTCTGAGCTCTCTCTACTACACCCAACCAACATTTATGATATGGTGTTGAACGCCCTTAGGGAAGCATTTACACCTCCAGACTCTCATAAAAACTAAATTAGGAAATTGGGGGTGCCTACAGAAATTAGGGTTTTAGTATGCACTTATAAACAGGAGGAGACAGAAAGCAAACACATTTAGGGAATCATGATGAAAGGGAAGTGAATTCTGGCCTGTATGATTGTAGAGTCAGAACACTCTAAAATAAATAAAGGAGGGCATCTGTTTTGAGTTGACTTGTGACCCCACAAAAAGATATGTTGATGTTCTAACTCACAATATTTCAAAATGTCACCTTATTTGAAATAGGGTTCATTGCGGATATAGTTAGTTAAAATGAGGTCATACTGGAGTAGGGGGGGCCCTTATTCCACTATGATTAGTGTCCTTATAAAAAGAGGAGAGACAGGGACACACAGAAGGAAGACAACCTTGCCAAGATGGAGTCAGAAATTGCATTTATGCCATCACAAGTCAGGGAATACCAAGGACTGCTGGTAACTGCCAGAAGTTAGAAAAGGCAAAGAAGGATTCTTCACTAGTGCCTTCAGAGGGAGCATGCCCCTCCTGACACCCTGATTTAGAATTTCTAAACTCTAAAACTGAATTACATTTCTGCTGCTTTAAGCCACTGAATTTGTGGGATTTTGTCATGTCAACCATAGAAGCTAAGACAGCATCTGAATTTAAAATAAAAACAAATCCTAGCAAAGGCAGTTTGGAGCGTGAAGGAGGAAGATGATCAAGATGCTGTTGACAAGGTTATTTACAGAGAAAATACCAAGAAGAATGAAGAAGCAGTATTGTTCCTTTGTGCCAAAGGAGTGAAGACACCCAGGAAGCTTAGCCAACTCAGGGAGGATGGAAATGACAGAAATATTTCCTTTAGCAAAGCATGCAGAGTTAATTTAGAAAAGAAAACAAAGAAAAGAAGAAATTGTACCCAGTCACAAAACCTGTTTTTCTACTTTTTCTTATATTTCAACAGTAGCTCAATAGCAATTAGGATAAAGGAGGCACTGACTCAGCAAGGATAAGGGTAGACAAAATGACCCCACTCCTGTCACCAATTGGTCTTCCCATTCCCATGACTCTCTCTGAAGTCACCCCCTTATTTCCTCCTGTCTCCCTTCCCACATTCATTCCCAGACCCCAAGCATGTCTCTGCTTTCACATCATTCATGCCTTATTTTCGCCTTTAGTTCCTCCGTGAGCTAATCCCTCTGGGCTGGTGAATGCATCAGCTGCACAGGTGGTGTTTTCTCCAGAGACTCACATGAGTCGTAGACTCTCTGTGACTCCACAGCCACTGAGCACACTCACAGGGCTCTGTCCCTCAACATGGAGCTCACCGCAGACAGGCTTCTGTGGTACTCTGGGTGCCCAAGGCAGCGTGGTCATTGTCTAATGGGCCGTATTATGGAGATAATCCCATCACCCATGCATCAAATGGGAAAAGCAGTTTTGCTTTCCT
Organism: Cabassous unicinctus; assembly: GCA_029593785.1. NCBI lineage: Eukaryota > Metazoa > Chordata > Mammalia > Cingulata > Chlamyphoridae > Cabassous > Cabassous unicinctus. The sequence continues at coordinate 20,834 of JAQZBX010000538.1, read as the reverse complement.
TCAGTTACCCCACTGGGCTCAGGTAACAGAATTACTTGGCTGCTCTTGTTTATTCTTCAGGAAAATTGTCCTGAAAGTCTTCCCTTCCTAGTTTTGAGGCAAGTCCAGCCACATTCTGCTACCTCTGGGACCAGCTCAGCTGAGTCCCCAGGACAACACCAAGGACAAGAGAGCCACTCAGGACTCTGCATGTCAATGTGTCTGCTTTCCATGGAAAAAGCTGGGGGAAAAGGTGTGTGTTGAGGGTGGGAGGCGGGGATTGTGTCAATGGACAATAGAGGAAAAAAAGGACATCAGAGGGAACCTCTCTGAATGACTGCATTTGGTGGCAGGTGAGTGTGCATGTATGCAGGGGAACACTTTTTATAACTATATCCAGAAACTATCATTTTAGGAAAGAAAATGAAATCTATAGAAGAAAAAGCCATAAAACCTAAATCCAAGTTCAAGTTCTGCTCTCTTTATTTTCTATGACACCAAACAAATCATTTAATGTATAGGAGCCTCAGTTTCCTCAATTGGAAAAATAGAGATAATAATTCTTGCTCTTCCTACCTCAGAAGATTGCTGAGATGATCCAGTTACATTGTGAATTGAATGTGTTGTTTTTTTTTTTTAAGTATAAAGCATCATAAAAATGTAAGGTAGTTCTTCCAGTCCTGCAGTAAGGAGAAAATTAGAATAATTAGTGTTATTATATTCACATTCTACTCCTAGTTTTTATGACAGTAAAGATGTAATGGAGATTATTTAAAATCTTAAAAAGCTTTATTGTATATTGATCAGCAACAAAAATCTTTTTTTCAAATATGTGATGTCTAAAAAGGCAAAATATTTATTAACATCTATTAAATGCTTCTTTATAAAAAATAATTTGGATGCTACCATTTCCATGTGGCTATGGTAAGGATCATGAAGTCAGATGCCTTTCTTGAGCTCTGAAAAGCAATCCAGGTCCAAGGTCTCATTGCTCTTATTACTGGGATGTGATGGGAGGCAGCAACGTCACCAGCCCTGAGTGCCCACAGAATGGAGATCAATAACCCACTGGAGAAAGATGATGGGATGGGGAAGGGGATGATAAACTGGGAAAGGGAGTGCTTAGTTTCCCAGCTGCTAAAGCAAATGCCATGCAATGGGATGACTTAACCACAGGAATTTATTGGCTCTTGGCTTCAGAGGCTAGAAGGCTTGCTTCCTCCTGGGGTCAGTTTTTTCTGGCTGGCCAGCAAACTTTGGGGTTCCTTGGCTTTTCTGTCACATGGCAATGCACATGGTGGTGTCCTCTTCCTCCTCTGGGTTCTGTTGACTTCTGACATCTTCCAGTAGCTTCTCTCTTCTTCTAATTGGCATTCTGCTGATAAAGGACTCCAGAAATCCAGATTAGAGCCTAATCTGATTCAGTGGTGCCTCACTTTAACTGAAGTAACATCTTGAACCGATCTTATTTACAATAGGGCCACACCCACCAGAATGTGGACCGAGACCAAGAACATGTCCCAATGGGGTACACAATTCAATCCACCAAGGGAAGAAGACAGAAAAGAACAGAAGAGGAGGAGTGTGGGGCCAGGAAGAGAACATAGGTTGGTACCACCAGGGAGTGGGGCTCAGGCACCCTCACTCCCCCTGTGATGCTTAGGCTATTGTGTCAACTGGGCCAGGTAATGGTGCCCAGTTGTCTGGTCAAGCAAGCACTGCCTAATTGTAATACTAGGACATTTTGTGGGCTTTAATCATCAGTGAGTTGAATGCATAGATGGCTGATCATATCTACAAACAACTAAGGAGATTTCCTTAATTGAAGGTCTTAAAAGAGGAAGTGATTTCAGCATTCAGGGAGAGAATCCCCAACTCTACGTCTGACAGCCAACGTCTCCTGGGAACTCATCAAGGGCCTTCCTCAGAGCCCTTGGTTTGCAGCCTGCCCTGCAGAGTTTGAACTCCCCACAGTCTTGTGAGAGAATTTATAAAACCTCATCCTATTTGCAGATATCTCATGTCAGTTCTCTTTCCACAGAGAACCCCAACCCCGCATGGCCACCATTACCCTCCCTCCACAGACTGGACTCTCAGTCAGACCTGAGGAATGAGTCTCCAGGGGCTGAGAAGGAGAGGTGCACCAGGAACACAGCCTAGTGTAGGTAGTGAAGTGGAACAGGTTGCTGAAATTCCTTTCTTCTATTTCAGTGGACTGCCCTGCCATTAGCTCAAAATCATGAGGCTGAGTATTTGCCCGTCTTACTTCCTGATATTTAAGACTGCAATTGCCAAAGCTTGTCATCATTTTCACTACTGTTTTCAATTGATCCAACGCTACTAAATAAATATAATCACGATGTCACCTTTATATCCTCAAAGCCATCCAGATATTCTAGAGCTTGGGAAAAGATAATGGAACAGGTAACCCAAGACAGTTGCAGGGCAACCCAACACATGTCCTCCAGGAACTGATGACTTCGGAATATATTCTTTGGCATGGGACATGATGAGTTGCTAGGGGTTCCCTGAGGAGCAGTTTCCTTCAGAAAGCTCCCTTACTCTCCCTCCCAGGTCCTGTTGAGTGGAAAGTTCAAAGTCTCTTACTCCTAAAGGCCACTGGTTCATTATTTTAATTAGCATAGTTAACCTGCAGTATCTCTGAACCAGGAGTTAAAGTAAAGTAAGTTAAAGCAAGCAAATGAGACTGCAGAAGAGTAAGGTTGTGCAAGATGTGGACTGCACAACTCCGATGGGCATGCACTATACTAGGAACAGTACCACCTAGGGTTGTGCAGTATCCAAAATACTCAAGCCTGCACAGAGTCTGCAATTTAGCCCCCTATTAGCTTGGGCATCTTGGGGTCCAAAATGACACTGTGCACGTGTGTTTATGAAGAGTTTGGTAGGTCAGTGAGGGGGGGAGAAGAAAAGTAGATTAATAAGAAACATGGAAAACAGTTTCTTCAGCCCTCTTCTCCAGGATTTGCCTTCCTTGGCCTCTTGCTTCTGAGAATTTATTCACTTGTCTGCAGATATCCCCTCTCTGTTGTTCCTTGAAAACAAAGCCCTGAAACATAAGAAAAATCTTTTCATTACCTGGTACTGTACCACACACGTACACAACAAAGGAGAAATAAAAGCCTGGGCTTGTAGTAGCAGACAATGAGGGATTCATCGACCCTGCTGAAAGAAATGGACCCACACAGGCAAGCCAATGGACAGGGACGTCATTTTTTTTCTTTCTTTCAAAGTTTTCTAGCCAGGAAAAAAAAAAAGTTTGATTCATGGGGAGGAAGAAACAGTTGGGGACCTACCTTACTCAAACCGATCTGGTATTCAGGTCCATGTTTTGAAAGGAGCCTGCGGGCCCAGTCATCCTGGCCAGTTGTCCCAGCATTGACAGGACACAAGAGAGAAGGCACTGCCCACTGCACGGGAGGAGCCAGGAGAAAAGGAGTGTTTGCCACAATGGGTCAGAGGGGCCTGAAATGGGACCTGCTTCCAATGTGGCCCCGTTTCCCTGCAGCATTCCTTTCAACCATTTCAGGTTCGGATGCGGCTTGCGGACCAGGCCCCCGACTAGTGTCCTGTCGGCATGGAGACCAAAATGTGAAGGAAAGGGCTGTGCTCAGATGGAGATCTGCCAAACAGGTCAGCCTTCCAGACTCTGGCAGTCAATTGGTTGGGAAAGGGGGAGAAATATTTGCAGAGCAGTGGAGTGCGAGGTTTATACATTCCTGCCTGGGGTAGCCTCAGCATTGGATAAATACTGTTATTTCTTCTTACACCCAAGGAATTCAAGGACAGAGCTATCGCTATGGGGGTGTGGGGAAGTGCCTCCCAAAGTGTCCCAGCCTGGGGGTTGCAAACAGGCGTTTATTGTAAGTCTTGAGGCCAGAGGTCTGAAGCCCCATGCACCCCCCGCTGTCCCCGGGTCTGGCTGCGGTTGTGGCACCCCCTCTTGCCGCTGTCCTCTCTGTCTGGGTTCAGATATCTCTCCTCATGAGGACCCAGCCACAGTGGGTGGGGCCCAGCATAATCCGGTTTGGCCTCCTCTTAACTGACCACGTCTTCTAAGATCCTGTTTCCAAACGAGGCCACAGTCCCAGGACACGTCTTTTGAGGGGACACAGTTTAATCCACAACGGCGGGCTGGGACTGGGGATGGGGCTGCAGGTCCCGAGAAGGCAGATTCAACCTCCCCTTCCCGCTGCAAGGGAAATGGGATGTGGGTGACCCCAAGGATGCCCTGCAGCTTACCCTGAAAGGTGAGCCCACTGCCCCAGACCATGGCCCACCTGCCCGAAGCACGCATGGGGAGGGGTCAGGGCAAGCCCACCCCCGCTGGGGACTCTCTTTTCCTTCACAACAGCCACTTACTGTGCCCTCGACCGGTCCTCAGGCTCCTCGTCTGTAAATGGGGACGACGGTGACAGGACCCGCCTCGGGCGATGGCTGGGATGCACCCATGTGCTGCCATGTAGGATCACAGCCACCATAGCCTTGGTCCATGAGCATTGTCCCATCGTGTGCATCCACGTGTACCGCAGTGGATATGGGGGCAAATCGCAGAAGGTGGCAGGACGGAATCCCATGCACTGTTCATTCACCCCATGGGCCCCTCTGCCTTGGCGCCCACAGAGAGAACCAGAACAGGAAGCCAAGGCTGCAGATGCTCAGCATGGGGAACATGGGGAAAGACCACCACCTAAGTGCTGGACACACATTCAGAACCCTGCGTGGCTGCAGAGAAACCTTCAGAGCAAGGTGAGTGACGCTGCCAGCCGGGATGGACAGGGCAAGACGACAGGAACATTTGGGAGAAACCAGCCCCAAGTCTGTGCTGAGGGGAAACTGAGTCAGTGCCCAGTGGTTCCTCATGTGGTGCATGCAGGGGACCACCAGGGCCAGCAGCCTGCCACGATCTGTGCCTTGGGCAGGGCCCGGCCCTCCATGACCATTCCATAAGGACAGCCCCCGTCCAATGATGCTGGATGCCCATTTGCTGTCCAGAGCAGAGGCGGGGGCACTCATCCTCCCCTGACCATACCACCTGCCTCAGGGGCAGCAGCATGGCACATGGTCCCTTCCTAGAGGCCCTTGTCAGGAGTCAGAGCCCTGCCGCAGGGCCAAGAGCAGCTGCCTGACGGCAGTGAGCAGGTGGGACTTGCCTCATGGCATATGGTCAGTCCATTAGTACACTGCTTGCTGTGTGTGCATGTGTGGTGAGGAGGGCAGAGGTCGCTGTGGACTAGTGGTCAGGGAAGCCTTCTGCAGTGCGGTCAGTCCTCGTAGGGTGCTGGGGATTGAAACACGTCCCCCAAAAGACACGAACAAGTCCTAATCCGTGTTCCTGGGGGTGGAAACCTGTTTGTAAATAGGATCTTCGAAGATGTGCTATTAGTTAAGGAGTGGGCTCAGCGAGGAGGGTCTTCTAATTTCCTATTTAGATGAGGCCGAACGGAATCTGGATGGGTCTTAGTCCACGTGACTGGAGTCTTGATAAGGCAGAGGAAATTCAGACGCAGGCACAAGGAAGGAGCCAGAAGTCAGGGGAACCAGAGGAGGAGACACGGGAGAGAGATCGCCAGGTGATGGAGGATGCCGGAATGCCAAGACCTTGAAGTTGGACTCCAAGCCTCCAAAACCCAGAGCCAATAAATCCCCATTGTTTAAACCAACTAACTGCATGGTGTTTGTCATAGCAGGCCTGGCAAACCGAGACAGAGGGTTTCCAAACAGGAGCAGGGGTAGAACCCTATTTGAATGTGTCAGGCAGAAGGAGAGAAGGAGGGCAATGAGCAGCAAGTTTGCACAGGTAATTTAGCCCTACAGCCTCAATTTCCTCACCTGCAAGATGAAGATAATGATGGGATTTCTGTGAGTGTTAGAATTTATATAAAGCCCCTGTTACACACTATTGTAAGATATGAATGCAGTGAAACATTTTATTCAGGCACTGAAAGAATCTACTTTTCCTATTCCCTAGAGATACACAAAATAACTAAGCTCTGATAATTTTTTTAAGTTTGTACATGACTTTTTATTTTGAAAAATACTCTCAAATAAAAAATCCTCTGAGATCAGCTACTTGCCCGACTGGACTCTCCAAGCTGGTTACCCTTTGACAAACCAGTTTCCTCTTCTTTCTAATGGGGGTGATTGGGCGGACTAAGTGACTTAATAAGTAAAGCAGTTACACCTGTGTGCATACTGAATTCCCAATAAACATTAGATAGCCTCGCCTGCTCCGGCTGGTCTCCTTTGGGCAAGTCCTCTGCTTTGGCTGAAATGGTTGGGGCTGAGGGTCTGGAGTCAGCCTGTTCATGCAAGACCTCAAAGAGAGTGAGCCTGAGAACATGTAAAGAACTTAGAAAGGAAGGAAGGCAAGAAGGGAGGGAAAAGGGAAGGAAGCTGAGAGAAAGAGAAAGAGCCCATTTGGCCATGTATGAAAGATACCTGATCATGCATGAGCCCAGATGAAATGTGCTATGTGTCCATTTCCATCTTCTGTTGGAATTTCCTAGGGTCGGGGTGGCATTCAGAATTTGGGATTTGTTTTGGTTTCCTAGGCTACTAAAGCAAATACGATGAAATGCTTTGGCTTAAACAATGAGAATGTATTTGTTTATGGTTTGAGGGTGGGAAAAAGTCCAGACCAAGGCATCACCCAGGCAATGCTTTCTCCCCAAAGACTGTGGCTTCTGGGGCTGGCTGCTGGTGATCCTTGGCTCTTTGCTTGTCACATGGCAAGGCACAAGGCAGCATCTCCTGGTCTCTTCCTTCTATTCTAGGCTCTGTTTCAGCTTCTTGCTTCCTGTGGCTTTGTCTGTCTTTGTGTAATTCCATTCCACTTATAAGGCCTATCATAATAGAATTAAGACCCATCCTGATAGTGCTGATTGTGGTGGGTCACACCTTAGCTGAAGTAGCCTCATCAAAAAGTCCTACTTGCAATGGGTTCATACCCACAGGAATGGATTAAATATAAGGAGATGTTTATCTGGGGTATATAGAACTTCAAACCACAACACTCCACCCTCTGGACCCCAAAAAGACATATTCCTTCTATATGCAAAATACATTCATTCCATCAAAATATCCCCAAAGCCTTAAGTAGTTTCAGAAATGTTTAGTACAAAGTCACATCAAAATTGGTTAAAGGTGTGGTCTGGCCTGGGTCACAATTCCTCTCTGTCTGTGGATGTGTGAAACCAAGAGAACAACTTATCTGCTTCCAATATACAATAGAGTGGTTGGCCTAGGATAAACATTCCCATTTCCATAGTGAAAATTAGAAGGAAATCAGGGGTCACACATCCCAAACAATTCCAAAATTCTGCAGGGTATAATCCATTAGATTTTAAGTTCTGAGAGTCATCTTTGGAATATTTTCTCCTCCAGGCCTGATGGAGTGGCAGCCCCAACCTTTCCAAGTGCTTGCACAGCAACCACGCTCTCTCCAAACTCTGGGGTGAAGGTTCTACCCTCCTCAAGCATTTGGGATAGAAGCCAAACTTTACACAATCCCCAGGGCACAGGCTCCACCCTCTGAGAACACTGGAGTGGTAGCACTCTTTTTGAACAAAGGTAGAAGCTCCCCTGACCAAGTGCTGGAATAGACTCACCCTGTCCACACACATGGGTGGGCATACGTTCTTGGCTAGAGAAGATGTCTTAGGTTCAGACCTCAGCTTCCATGGTTCTGCCCTTGAAGTGATTTTTCCTGTTCAATCTCTCCCTTTTCTGTCCACTGTAGTCCAGGCTGGCAGTGGTTCTGTTCATACAGATGTCACAAAAAATTTGTCGGTTTTGCATGTAGTACACAGGGGTCAAACCATCAGGCAAAAGAACTTTTCACAAATCCTTCCTGGATAAATTCATTTACAGTCCTGACTTCCACAGAAATTGTTGACTGCTTCCATGTTCACTTAAACCCTCAGATGGAGTACTATTCTCTCGGGACTCACTTTCCAGAAACTCAGAATTTTCTAAACCATCAATTTCTGGTTTCTTTGTGTCCAGGAGTTCAGTTCTCAGCTTATCCCTTTCATTTTGCATTTTCCTATAAGCTGCAAGGAGAAACCAGGCTGCACTTTTGACACTTAGCTTGGAAATCTCCTCAGCTAAATATCCAAGTTCATCACTTTCACGTCCTGCCTTTCATTTGACACCAGAACTCAAATTCACCTAGTTCTCTGCCATTTGATAACAAGGATCACCTTTCTTCCAGTTTCCAATTACACATTCCTCATTTCTGTCTAAAGCCTAATCGAAAGTACCTTTAGCATTCATATTTCCACTAAGAATCTTTTAAAGCAATCTAGGCCTTTTCAATTAAGCACCTCACAACTTTTTCCACCTCTACCCACTACCCAATTCCAAAGCCATTTCCACATTTTTGGTATTTGTAGTAACAGCACCCCACTCTCCTGGCACCAAAGCTGTATTAGTCAGGGTTCTCTAGGGACAGAGAATTGACAGGAGATAATCTGTAAATATTATTAGATTTTTATAAAAATTGTCTTATGAGACTGAAGATTGGCAAGTCCAAATTCCACAGGGTGGGTGTAAGCTGGGAATGCCAATGAAATTTTCAATGAATTCCCCAGGAGAAGCTGGCTGGCTGAAGCAGAGATGGAAATTCTCTCTTATAACTGCTAAAAGCATCACTTCTCCTTTTAAAGCCTCAACAGATTGGATGAGACTTCTCTTATTGTTGAAGGCAGTCTCCTTTGTTGATTGTAGATATAATCTGCCATAGATGCAATCAACTGACAATAATTTAAATCCATGAAATATCCTCACAATAACAATCAGTCCACTGCTTGCTTGACCAAACAACTGGATACCAAAATCTGGGCAAGCTGACACATGAACTTAACCATCACAGAAGCTAAATCCAGACTCTTATTGTGTTGTCTCTGGCTAGAGGGACACTTGGAGATCATTTACCCTTAATGTCCAGATCTGGATCTCCTAACATTAACAGTATTTTCAGAGATTATGATCTCAATTCCAAAAGAACACAAAGATTTTTTAAAAGACATTTTAGCATTAAAGTTATATCATATGGGAAATAAGAATGTTCTGGTTTGCCAAAGGACTGCTGATGCAAATTACCAGAAATGGGTTGGCTTTTATAATGGGAAATTTATTAGGGGTAAAAGCTTTCAGCTCTGAGGCCATGAAATGTCCAAATTGAGGCACCATCAGGGATGCTTTCTCACCAAAGTCAGCTACAGTTGATCCTGTTGTCTGGCCATGTGGCAAAGAAAGATGGCTGCAATCTCTGCCTTTCCTCTAGAATCTACTGTCTCCTGGAGCTCAGTTCTGAGCAACTAGGCATAGGGCTTGTCTCTCTCTGGGCCTCATCTCTCAGTCTCTAGGGGTTTCTCTGCCTTTCTGCTGCAGTAGGCAAACCTAGGGCCCTCTCTCTCACATGCCCATGTCAAAATGGCAGACCTCCCTTTTCCTGTGTGTGTGTCTTCATTTATATCAGACCCAACAAGAGGGCAGAGACTCAACCTGAGTCACACCTCACTGATGTAGTCCAGTTGAAAGAGTCTCACACCCACAGGTATGGATTAGTTCACAAACATAATCTTTCTCTTTTGGGGATCCATAAAACAATTTCAAACTACTACAAAGACACAGTAAGAAAGAAAGAAAAGAACTATGTCTTAGAAAAAGTGTTTAATATAAATATGTTTCATGAATCAACTGGATTTGCATGAACATGTGAAGGAGGAAATTGCTTAAAATCCTAACTATTTAGTGGCCAAACACAATGAAAAATTATATTATCAATTTTTTTTTCACTAAAAAAATCAGTATTTTCAGTGTCCTCTCACTTGAAAACAACCATTATGCTGTTTTTAATGAATGTTTCCTTTGTTAGGAAAATTTTATTTCTCTGAAGCATTGTGCTCCTATCAGCAGAAACTAAACAAGATTTTGTGGTGTCCTCAGCTTGCTCTTCTTCCCTTTTCTTTACAGATGTTCCTTCCAGTCTGTTCCTGGAGTGTCTCCTGCCCATTAGGAAATGAAAAGCCTGTTCCCGTCATCCATGTTAGCAACTTCATGGCCATTTCAGCGTAAGTGGGGAGAGATGGAGTTGTCTCAGCAGTGAGAGCCCCAACACTGGATGCAAACATGGCCAGCAGGGCAGCAGCTGACCCCAGTGGGTCACCGAGTTCAGCCACAGCTGCAGGCACAGAGGCTGAGAGAACTTTCCACAGCTACCAGGAAGAGCAATTCTGGGACCACTGTAATTCATTCATTCATCTAACAAGAAAGTATTGAGCACCTACTACATGCCTGCCTCTATTTTCGGCATTTGGGATGCATCAGTGAACAAAATACGCAAAGATCGCTGCTCTCGTAGATGTTATGTGCTGGCGAAGGAGATAGACGATAAACAGTAAATGGTAAAGATAATGGATAACTGGTTTGTATGGTTTGATACAACATGGTAAGTGCTGTGCAATAAAAAAAGAAAAGGAAGAAAGGAAGAGAGAGAGAAAGAGAGAGGGAAAGAGAAAGAGAATGAGAGAAAGAAAGAGAAGGAAGGAAGGAAGACAGGAAGGCAGGAAGGAAGGAAGAAAGAAGGAAAAAAATAGGCAGAAAGAGAAAAGGGAGGAAGGGATGGGGGAGAGAGAAAGCGAGAAAGAGAAAGAAAGAGAAAGGAAGAGAAACGAAGGAAGGAGGGAGGGAGGGAGGGAGGGAGGGAAGGAAGGAAGGAAGGAAGGAAGGAAGGAAGGAAGGAAGGAAGGAAGGAAGGAAGGAAGGAAAGAAGGAAAGAAAGAAAGAAAGAGAGAGAGAGACAGAAAGAGAGAGAAAGAAAGAGAGAAGGGGAGATGGAGAAACAAGGAGAGGAGGATAAGGAGACAGGGCAGGGAGAGGAGGGACTGGCTGCAATTTAAAATAGAATGGTAACCTTTAATAAGCACTTGAAGGAAGGGAGAGTGGCAAAGGGACCTTTCCAGTTGAGGACCAGGCAAGGAGGAGGCCCTAAGGCTTCAGCCAACTAGATCCTTCAGAGAGGAGCAAGGAGGCTGAGGGCTGGAGCTGAATGAGAGGGGATCAGACGGGAAGGGGCCGTGGGCATCCCTGTGATGCACAGTTTTGAGCAGAAGAATGACATGATGTGACTTATGTTAACAATATCACACTGGCAGCTGAGCAAAGCAGAGGCCAGGAGGCCAGCTAGAGGCTAGAGCAGGTGGCAATGGCAGTGGCTTGGACCAGGTAACCCTGGAGGGGTGAGAAGTTGTTGGCCCATTTCTGGCACATTTTGAAAGTTGAGTCAGCATGATTCCTGACGATTGTATGTAAGGTATGAGAGAAAAGAATTAAGGACATCTCCTAAATGTGGGGTGTGAACAAGTAGAAGGATGGATAGGATATTTAAGTAAGATGGGGAGGACCACAGGTAGAGGGTGTGTGTGTCTGTGTGTGTGTGTGTGTGTGTGTGTGTGTGTGTGTGTGTGTGGTGGCAGTGGGGATATTAAAGCAGAAGCTCCATTTTGATCATGCTAAATTTGAGATGTATATTAGAAATCCAGCGGATGTGTCAAAGAGCCAGAGGGTGTGGGAGCCTTAGCATTGGGAGTTCAGCAGAGTCACGAGCTGGTGACACAAGCTGAGATGACATTTACAGCCACGATTCTGGCTAGGATCACCCAGGCAATGAGTGTGGCCAGTGCAGAGAAGACCAAGTCCTGCAGCACCAGGAGCTTGAGGAGGAAGAACCAGCAGAAGAAGGGGAGGCAGACCAGAGAGGCAGGGGGAAATCCAAGAGAGGAAAGGATGGTGGAAACCAAAGACAAGTGAATGAAGGTAGAGGGAGCAGCACCCAGTCACCGCTGTCAAAGGCTCTGGTCAGCTGGGAACCGAGAACCAGCCAAGTCTACTCTGGGACTTGAAGCCAAAGGGTCTGCCCATACCCCTGCCTACCCTTCTCTGGCTGTGGTTGCTCATCCCAGAGGTCCATGCTTGGTTTCCATGGATCCCATCACAGCCAGTGGCCAAGATGATAGCAGCACTGACTCAAGGAGACAGGGTATTTATTTATTCTTGAGCTTCCAGTACAAGATGCCCCAGCCCAAGGTCTGTCACAAGGAGTTAGAAAAATAAAAACACTGTAGCCATCACTTCCTGCCCAGAAGGAAAGGCAAATCCATCACCGAATCACCACACTCTAGAAAGTTGCTAGCTTTCAAGAGCAGATAAGGCAAGTTTGCTTCCATTTCATTAGGGAGGTTACTGCTCTACACCCTTATAAAGTAGGGATACAGGGATAGACAAGAGTATTTTCCTTCAAAACCAAGTGAAAGAACATCTCAAATGAAAATGACCTGCAAAGAGTGACAAAGAAAAAAGAAAAAACTTAAAGAAATATGTTTCCTCAAAATTTTCCTGAAGCCATGCCATGGAAACGTTCTTCAGTGCTGGGCCCAACGTCTGCTCTACTTGCAAGGGGGAAGTTCCTTGAATTCTCTGGGTCTCCACTGTCTCACCTGTAAGTTGGAGATAAAAATGTGCACTGCTTGGGGTTGTTTAAGGATTACATGAGTGTAGCAGTTTGATATTATTGATGAATTCCAAAAAGTAATATTGGATTATGTTTGTAAATTGGTCTTTTCCTCTGGGCATATTAGAGTATATTGGATTCAGAGGTTTTACTTTTACTTAATTATATTAAAATTAGGGCTTTGATTGGGCCATGTCAGTAGGGCATTGAGTCCCCACCCCTTGGTGGGTGGGGACTCACAGACAAAAGACATGGCAAAAGAAGAGAGTTGGACTTATGATGTTGGAGTTTTGATGGACTTTTGATCCTGGAGCCCAGGAAGTAAACACGCAGGAGAAGCGAATACATGAGGAAGGAGAGAAGTCTCCATTAAGCACAGGCAGAGGCCTCAGGCAAAGAGACAGAGCCATTCACCTGATAGTCTACAGCTGGCCTTGTGGAGAAAGCAGAGGAGCTGAGCCAGTAGAGAAATGGAGCCCCGGGAAGACAGGAACCCAGGAAGCCTGAACCTTCACACACATTGCTGGCCATCCTGCTCCAACACATGGCAACAGACTTTGGTGAGGGAAGTAACTTATGCTTTATGGCCTGGTAACTGTAGGCTTCTACCCCAAATAAATACCCTTTATAAAAGCCAACAGATTTCTGGTATTTTGCATCAGCACCCCTTTGACTGACTAATAGAATGAAACCAAGGATATAAGAGTTTGGAACCAGGTCTTGCATATTGCGGTGATAAACAGTAACTAATCTAATGCTGATTGTATGGCTTCAAACCTACTTGCCAAGAAGATAAATGTTAACAGGAAGTCCTTCCCCTCTCTCGCAACCCCCATGAGGCTCCAAAGTCCAGAACCCTGGCTGGAACCACCTGCCTGCTGCCACCAGCGCCCCCACCCTCTGAGCAGGTAGAGTCACCACAGGCGGGCAACTGGCACCTGGTTCTGGGGAGAGGTCACTTAGGCCTGTTTCTCCTTATTATGTGACTAGGGGCTCTTTGCAGGATTTTGAAGGGCCCAATGACACCACTAGGAACTGTTTGCCTGGTGATTCAAATCCTAAACCTGTGGCTTAAAAAACAAATCCTATTCTGTGTACAAGTCTGCATCCTGCTCTTTGCCCCACAGGAGAATTTTTATGTGACAACTTGGTTTCCTGCTTTCATGTCTGCCCCACCTGCCCGAGAGGGAGAGGCCCCAGTCTCACAGAAGAAAGAAAACAATCTCCACCTCCCAAGCCAAACCAAATCCTGGGTGGCCAGGGGCGGCCCTGGGGGCCTGTCTGCACTGCTGACTCACTGGCAGGGGCACATCTGCCACCTCCCCAAGTCTTTGTGAAAGGGGTTACACTCCATCAGACTCTGCTGGGTCTCAGGTTTGTCACCGCGGTGGAAAATGTCAACATTCCAAACCCAAACTGACAAATTAGTAAGGTTTCCGGTATGTTCCTATAATTGCATAAGTGAAACTCTAGGTTTTTAAAGTAAAAAAAATTAATATTTGGACCTATATTTTCCTATACCATCAATAACAATAATGGCATAATTATTAATTAAAATAATGGCTAGTGACTATTAAAGGCTTTAGAATGGGCCATCTCTGTGGGAGGGAATAGAATTTTACTGTCTCAGTTTTCACAAATATTCAATGTACGGGTTTATGTCCTGTTTTACAGATTGGGAAGTTAACACGTGACGTGCTTTGTTCCAGATCACACAGCTGACAAAGGGTAAAGGGCTCAAACCTCAGTGCCACTGGGAGTGTCCCGTGCTCCCTCCCCACATTTCCTCCTTCCATCTCTCCCCCAGCCACACACCCCGACCAAGCTGAGCCTTGTTCCAAGCTTTTTTCCTTCTCCTTTCCCCCTCGTGCCCACCCTACCCATGCCACCCAAAGAGGCTTCATTGACATAACCTAGAATTTAGGTTCTCAGTTACATGGCTTTGCTAAGTGGCTTTGTTTTTCATAACATGCCTCCTGTTTCAAGAACCCTTTCTTAAGAATTGTGTTACATTTTTCCATTATATTATCAACAATTGTTTAGGTTTAATTATTTAGAGTTAGTTCTGAAAGTTTCTATCTTAGTTGCTTAGAATCAATTTTGTTTTACTAGCATGATTGCTCACTGCTTCGGATATTTTACATATCTCTTCCTTTCCTTGGCTCTTCCTTCTGATTCATTTTCTTCATTTGGCTGAAGTATTTCATGAGTAAGAATTTTTTGGAAATGACATATGGAAGGTATCATTTATTTATTTTTTAATTTTAATTTTTTTTTTTAGGTTCTGGGGCTGGGTATTGAACCTGGGACCTTATATGTGGGAAGCTGGCACTCAACCACTGAGCCACATCGGCTCTCCTGAGTTGGTTTTCTCATTTGTTCGCTTGTTGTTTGTTTTTGTCTTTTTAGGAGGCATCGGGGACTGAACCTGGGACCTCCCATGTGGGAAGCAGGTGTTCAACCTCTGGAGCCACATCCTCTCCCCTACTTACTTTTATTCCTTCCTACAAAAAAGATCATTTGGATGAAAAGAGAATTCAGACAACTAAGCCTGTTTACCTTCAATCTGCTCTTCTACTGTCCTCTGCAGTTTAGTCTTCTAGAGACTCCTATGCCTGCCAAGGCCCGCTGTTCTATAGGTAACTGCTTTGGGGTTTCCTTCCTGCACACATGTTTAAGTAATTTTCTCTTTATCCTTGGAATTCCCAAATGTCTGTTTAAAGGACCCCACCTGGTACTTGGTGAGCATTTTTGTGCTGATATCTTTAGCTCAAGGAAAATGCACTCCTGACACATGGAAGACAAGAGTTCCTGTATTAAATCGCTCCCTCCATAGTCTCCACCTTCCTGCCTTTTCCCTCATGGATGGCAACAATTCCTTGAGTTACATCAAGCTCCTAATTCACTATCTCCAACTTTAGCCCTGTCCCTGCTGCCATTTACTGCCTCTACTGAGTTTTCCTTTTATCTCAAAAATTGTGCTTTTGTCTCTAATAATTCTTTTTGGAGCTCCAATTGCTCTTTTTTTTTTTTCTTTAAAACAGTAAAAATCCTTATTTCCTTGATAGCTTCTGGAACTTTCTTAAAACAACAAAAAAATTAATTTGTTAGGTTCTCCACTGGCCCCTCAGCCCTTTTAGCAGCTGAATCTCTTCCTGTGTCTAGGGACCTCCACCTGTCTGCACGTTCCTATAAATAAAATTTGAGATGGATGGATTTGATGCCTGGCATGGGCTCCCTCTGTAACAGTTTGGTGGAAGTCTTTGGGGGAGAGTAGAGAGCATGGAATTGGGGGTCCACTGACATGCTCCCCCACAGGCATGGAGCAGAGGTAGGGCAGGAGGAAGGTGGGGCAAAGGCTAGCTGGGGGCCAGGCAGAGCCAGGAGGGTGGCTGGCTGGAGGCCCTGAATCTGCAGGCAAAGCCTGGGCAGTGGCTGGGAGTGCCTCGCAGAATTCCTAAGCCTCTTCAACCAATTCTCCCATCCCAGCTCCAGGTTTGCCCCCCACCCTCTAGCCTCTGCCAGCTAGTGGGATGTTAGGAGTGCCTGAGGGATCTGGGGAGCTTTGTCAGGGTCCGGGCATGCCTGGGCATTTCCCCGCTGCCTGGAGCCCCCTCTCCCCACCTTTGTTATCAGGGCAGGCACCCTGAAGTGAACTGCTGCACTGCACTGCCCTTCCCTCTGGGTCCCAGCTGTCCACACCAAGGGCCCTGCCAGCCCAGATGCCCCCCACCACTGAGCAGGCAGCCCATGCCCACCGGGGCAACCTGACTGAGTACCTGTATAGGGAGGGCCCTGCCTCCAGCATACAAATCTGCAATTACTGCCTCTCAACTTCCTTCCCTTTCCCTTCCCTGCTTCCCTGAGCTTGGTGACCTGTTGAGGGGTATCTCACATCCTGAGCTTAATGGCGGGAGGGGGGAGTTTCTGTACCCTGAGCTTGGTGGGGATAGTGGAATGGGGGGTGACCCACACCCTGAATATGGTATGGGGGGGTGTCTTGTGCTCTAAGACAGGTCAGGGTGTATGTGTGGGAGTAACTTGGCCTGTACCCTGAGCTAGGGGGTGCGGGTGGGGTGTCCTGCACCCTGAGCTTGGGGATGTGTGTGTGTGGGGTGTTCTGCACCCTGAGCTTGGGGTGAGGGGGTGTCCTGCACCCTGAGCTTGGAGGGTGGGAATGGTTGAGTCCCATCCTGAGCTTGGGGGTGTATGTGGGGATGTCCTGCACCCTGAGCTTGGGGGTGGGGAGGTGTCCTGCACTCTGAGCTTGGGGGTGGGAGGGTGTCCTGCATCCTGAGCTTGGGGGTGAGGGTGCAACCTAAGCTTGCGGGAAGGGTGATTTGTGGGACCCATGCTTCTTCTCTCCCAGTTATAGGTGGAACCAGGGAATCTCCTGGGGAGGGCACTAAAATGCAGATTTCCAGCCCTGCTGCTGCCATCCACCACCTCAGTCTGACTTGCATTTTCTCCTGTCCTTTCTTCCTTATTTGTTTCTCCTTCACTTCTAACTTCTTTACTCTTTTACTTTTTCCTCCAATAAATTCATAAATCCAAACAGAAGGACAGGTCTCATTCTCTAAATGGTCCCTGCCAAAAAGAAGCTTCTGCTGGCATCAGGTTACATTTGTCTCCCTCCAGACTTTTGCCAGGAAAGGGAAGAGATTAAGACTTTTAGAAGGTAACCAAAATAAATTCAGCACATTAAAGAAGACATGTATGCAGCTGAGTGAGTCTGTCTGCGGCCTGCAATCCACTTCTGGTTTAGCCACCGGGGCCTCGTCTCTTCTGCTGCATTGTATTAATATTAATTATGAGCATTTAAAAGTCACTGAACACTAGCTAGACAGCTGTGAATTCCAGGATTCCAGTCGAATGTGGTAACAGGAATCTATGCTCTTACCTGTAGGGCTAAATAATCAAATGACTTCTCAGAATCTTCAAATTTATCCTAGAGATTTTCAGAGACTCCTGTCTCTATATAGTTGAGTGCAATGGGCAAAGACAGACCAGTGGGAAAAGGGAAGGGACTAGGGCCAAGTTGTAGACTTGAGGACAGAAGACAATGGAGAAAGGTACCCTAAACCTCACAGATACACATATCCATGGAGTCATGGTCTGAAAATCCAATACAACATTTTTGGGGAAGGGATACTCATATTTACTGAATAACTATTGTTTTAGTCTCCTGGGATGCTCAAGCAAATACCATACAAAGGGCTGTGGCTGAAACAATGGGAGTTTATGAGTTTACAGTTTTGTGGCTAAAAGAAAGTCCAAATCAAGGCGTCATCAAAGTGATGTTTCTCCCCAAAGACTGTGGCCTTCTGGGACTGTCTGCCTGTGATCCTTGGTCCTTAGCTCGTCACGTGGCAAGACATATGGTGGCATCTCTGGGTCTCTCCCTTCTCTTCACATGGCAAGGCATATGGCGGCATCTCTGGGTCTCTCCCTTTTCTTCTGGGTTCCGTTGATGTCTGGCTTCTGGCTGCTCCCTCTGTGTCTGAATTTCATTCTATTTATAAAGGACTCCAGCAATAGGATTAAGACCCATCCTGAATGAGATGGGCCACACCCTAACTGAACTAGCCTCATCAGAAAGTCCTTCTTACGATGGGTTTGCCTCCACAAGAATGGGTTAAATTTAAGAACCTGTTTTTCTGGAGTACACACACCTCCAAACCACCAAAATACTATGCAACAAGCACTTCTATACATTAGCCTGTGCCACTGACTCTGATGATGATAAAACAAACACCATCAACAGAAGGAACCATTGGGTTATTGCCATTAAGGAAGAAATGCTACCACTAAACCATGGCCTGATGCTTCCTTAT
Organism: Cabassous unicinctus; assembly: GCA_029593785.1. Taxonomy (NCBI): domain Eukaryota; kingdom Metazoa; phylum Chordata; class Mammalia; order Cingulata; family Chlamyphoridae; genus Cabassous; species Cabassous unicinctus. The sequence goes on along the minus strand of JAQZBX010000538.1, from coordinate 2,483 downwards.
CCTTTGGAATATTTGTTTTATATGTAGGAAAGAAGTCTTGTAGCCCTATTTAAACATTCTTGTAGAAACATAAAACATAGGTAAAATAAATAAAGTTATTCCTAAACATTTTCACACCCAGGCCAACTCTTCTGAATCACTTTTGGACCCATAGTTTTCAATATTCCTGTTCTCCACCTAGTAACATCCTTGTTGCCATTAAGATCAGGAGGTACAGAATTTCCCAAGAGTAGTATATCAGTTTCCAATTGTTGCTGTAACAAATCACCATGAATTTATAAGATTAAAACAATACGAAATTTATGAACTTAACACTTTTATAGGTCAAAGGGCTGGCGTGGGTCACCGGGCTAAAAGCCACATCCTGCAGGGGCATATTCTGCTCCCACCTCAGAATCTTAGAGAATCAGTGAACGAGGTGTGACTCGCAGCACATGCTCAGAGTGCCAGTCTCTCGATGTCCCATTATAATTGCGGATGTTATCGGCCATCCCTGCCCCACACTGTCTGAGGATCAAAACGGAGCAGGATCTGAGACACTGCTGTTTACTGAACAGCACTGTGCAAATGGAAAGAATTCTTATTCAGATACTGGTTTATTTACTGTTTCTCACACATGAGAGTCCCATAATGCTTCTCCCTGTGATGTGATGGTTTGAGCTCCTAAACACTAAATACCAAATCCTACTCCTCAGAGCTCAGGCCCACTGCACTCAGCATTCTTACAGTAGTCTCCTAATTGTCTCCCTGTCTCTAGGCTCATCGCCCCCAACTCTTGTCAGCCTAGAAGCTAGAGTGGTGCTTCCAAAAAGGAAATGTGTTGATAGGCTATCTCCTCCTGGACCTTGATCTCCTTGACAGAGGAGCTGTCTGGGTCTCATTCACTTATGTGAACCGAGCTCAGCTTGGAGCCTGTCCAAGAGAGCATAACTGTAGGGCCACCCTAGTCACTTCATTTTTTGTAGATCTCTATGAAGCTGTTTTTCCAGAGAGCCTGTGCAGCCTGGCCATCCTCTGACCTTCAGGAAGGCCATGCCAAAGCGTGGCCTTTGCCCCATGGTGATGAGCCTGGGCTCTGAAATCAGACTCCAGAATTTCAATCCATTTGCACTACTCACCAGTCTTGTGAACTGTGTGCCTCAGTTTCCCATCCGTAAAATGGGAATAACTATGGCACATCTGATAGGGTTGTTATGAGGTTATCTAGATCACTGGGAACACTGCCTGGCATGTTTTCCACCAATCCAGATTATTTTAAAGCAAATCTCATTTCATCCATAAACACTTCAGCGTGTGTCTCTACTAAATAAGAATTCTTAAAACACATACACAAAATACTGTTATCATACCTAAAAATGAGAAATTAACACTAATTCTGTAATGTTTAAATTTCTCTGTCTCGTAAGTGACATTTTCATTTTGTTCAAGTCAGGATCCAAATAAGATCCATACATTGGAAAGGACTGATGTGGGTCTAGGGACTCTTTTAATTTATAGCAAGGGTTGACAGACTTTTTTTGTAAAGGGTTAGAGATTAAATATTTTAGGCTTTGAGGGCCACACGGTCTCTGTCACAACTGCTTAAACAAATAGGTATGAATGTGTTTCAATAAAACATCATTTACAAAACCAAGCAGCAGGCTGGATTCGGCCCAAAGCCATACTTTGCCATCCTGTAATTAGAAGCTCAATCAGTTCAGGTTTGATTTTTTTTTTTAATTAATTAATTTCTTCCCACCCCCTTGTTGTTTGCACTCATTGTGTCCATTTTTCTTCCTTGTTTCTTTAGGAGGCACCAGGAACTGAACCCGAGACCTCCTGATGTGGGAGGGAGGTGCCTAATCACCTGAGCCACCTCCATTCCCTGCTCTGTGGTGTTTCTCATCATGCTTTTCTTCTTGTGTCTTTTGTTGTGTCATCTTGTTGAGTCAGCTCACTGTGCCTGCTGGCTGTCTTGCTCGTCCTCCTTAGGAAGCACAGGGAACCTCTGCTCCCTGCTTTTTTGTGTCTCTATGCGTTTTTCTTCGCATGTCTCTTGTTGCATCATCTTGTTGCCTGCCCATGTGCCAGCTTGCTGTCTTCTTTAGGAGGCACTGGGAATCGAACCACAGACCTCCCATGTGATAGGCAGGAGCCCAATTGCTTGTGCCACATCCACTTCTCTCAGGTTTGATTTTTTTGGTATGAACATTTCATACTGATATTGTTGACATCATCAAAAGGTATACTATGTCAGGTGGTCTCTGTTTTTTCTGATGCTATCACTTATTTATGCTCAGTGCCTCAATCCATTGACTCATTAGGGGTTGCGAAATGACAACATTCTAATTCTTTCATTCATTCTTCATTTATTAGTTGTGATACCTCCATAAAGAGAAATGTGTCATCATCAACTATTCAGTTACCCTAAGGAAAAATTTATATAGCAAAGTCAATATAATAAATGCTTGGGAAGCGGGAGTGGCTCAGTCGATAGAGCCCCC
>JAQZBX010000537.1:86923-105601 GCA_029593785.1 Cabassous unicinctus | reverse complement strand
TGTAAAAAGGTGAGTAGGATTTGGAATTCCATTTATATGTTTGAAATCTGGGAGTGTTTGATTTCATTTGCAAATGATTATGAAGTTCAACAGCACACACTCTACTTGATTCTGTGTTATGAATTCTCATTTTATCAGCATAGATAATAGAATATTTCCTTTCCTACTGAAAAAGCATTTTCAAAAGGTTTGTAAATATTTGTTTTTCAGGGATCCATTTATCTTCTTCCTCAGTTCCAAAAGAACTGTTACGGGGTTACAGAAAAAGATGATAAATGAGTCCAAGGAGCCTGGGTTTAAATTGTCCTACTATAAGGTTGCATTCTACTATTCTTTGGTGGACATGTAAAGTTTTTGAACTCATTAGTGTTAACTGATTAGGTACTGGAATTTTTTTTAATGCCAGAATTTTGAAATGAGAATAAGTCAGTCATGGCGCTATTCTGGTTTTTATCCATAGTTAGATCCAAATGAAAATTAAATATAACAAGAAAGAAAAATAGCTGGAAGACATTCCTTTTCAAAGGAATGGCTTGGACTTCAACTGCTCAGTTCCCATTCATTTTCCCCAGGCCTGAGTAATGTGGTCTGTAATTGTATACAAACCTTTTAACAAAGAAAGTGACAACAAAACCCATCTGCTCTTTCCTCTCCTCACACAATATGAGGTAAAACGTGGAATGAAGCATGGGGTATTTTGATTAACTGAACTTAACTGATAGTTATCCAGAAACTTTTATTAAATCTCTTGCTGAAATTCTTAGGTAAGAGTTTATGTTCACTCTTAGGTGAACATAGTGAAACTTATAATGATTTGAGACTTGATAGAAACTCTGCATTATCATTCTAAATCATAAAGATCATTGGAAACATTTTATAACTCCAGAGATAGAGATGTAGAAGATGTATGAGTCTGTATTTGATGTTTACTGACCTCAATTTCTTGTAAAAAACATAGGTGAAAAATACACCCCATTATCCTAATATATTGGTTATTTTCATTTTTTATATTTTTATATTATATACATGTAATCAGTATGAATATAATTTTATTGTGCTTATAACAAGAAATATTTTCCATATTTCTATGTGGTCCTCTTGATTTTTGTTTTGTATTTCTGCTTTGTACTCTCAGCTGATTTTCTACAATTTACCTAAGCATTCTATTATTAGACATTTGGATAGTGTCCAGTTCTTATAGCTAACACTGCAATGACTAAATTAGTACATGTAGTCATTTACTTCTTTTATGTTTTTCTTGAAGGATAAATTTCCAGTTTTCTGATCATGAATTAAAAGCCTATATGGAACATAAATCTTCCAGTCATTGATGTCATTAGAAACCTTATTTTCTCCTACCTTATGAGATTTAGCTTAGAGTTGATATAGTCTCACAAAGTTATTTTAATAGATGTTTTCATATGGCATTAATAAGATATATCCATAAATCTTAATGTAGAATTGGTAGATTAAAGGGAGTGTGGGTTAGGGTGCAGAAGGAGAGGATAATGAAAAAAAATGCTATAGTGTTGTCATTAGAGTTTTAGAGTTCCTTCCTCCTCAGAAATTCTACAATTTATTGATTCTGGATTATCAACATAAGTTTTTGAACAAGGGAGTAATATAATCAAAGCAGTAACTTGTCCAAAGGCTGACAGCAGACAGCGCATTTAGGAGTCTGTTAAAGTCAGTCAGGTGGGCAGTAATCATTTCCTGAGCCAGGCGGCGTCTTTAAGGTGAAAGACACCTGTCGAGCTACTCCTCTTTGAGCATTTATCCTGGAAGCTGTGGGGACAAAAAGGAAATGGAAGATCCCACTCTAACTTTGTGAAAGACTTGAATAGTGAAAATATTCATAGAAGAAATAATCAGGTAAATAGAGGGTTAGATTTTTATAGAATGAAGTTAGCCGGGAAGGTTTGTATTGACTGAATCTTAAGCTCAAAGTTGAAGAGAATGGAAGGTTTATTTACATTGTTAGGAAGAAGCAAAGGTGTGTTTTTTCAGGGTAGGGGGAGAGCCAAGAAAACACTTGGTGTTTGGCTTATGGATAATGTTGCTTATTAAAAGTGTAAATAATGAAATCTGGAATATTTATTAGGAGAAAAATATTCCTTGAACCAAAATTTTGCCTCCTTTAGACTATATATTCAGAATTGTGGAAAAAATAGGGAGAAAATTTTCCTCTTTGGATAAAATAGATCAATTTTTTACTAAAAGTTAAATTTTTTTAAAGATTTGATTAATGGAGACATTCTTTAGTTAAAAAGGTTACTGTTTCCCTTAGACTCATCAACATCAGCGTCCTCTGGGAGCTTATTAGAAATGCAAATTCTTGAACTCTACCCCAGACATACTGATCAGAATCTCAAGGGGTAGGGTCTGGGAATTGGAGTTTAACAAGCCCTTCAGGTGGTTCTTATGCATGCTAAAGTGGAAGCATCACTAATTTGTAATGATTTTTGATCCAAGCTTAATTATGGCCAACTGGTTCCTAATCTTCTAAACTTTTTGCATCTAAAATTTGGTACTAAGCCTCTGATACACAATGAATAGTGTTGTGTTGATTTTGTGCATTGCTGGGTGGTTTCAGTGCTGCTTCCTAGAATGACATTTTGTGTCCACAGTTGAAGCTTATTAGTTTGGCAACTTTTAAATACCTAATTAAAATATGCTTGTTTCTTTCATTATATGCTTTAAAATGTGTATTTTCCACGTTGTAATGATCTCAGTTAGAATTTATGTGATTACTAGGACACAATTTTTTTAACCCCCTTTTGTGAATTTTGTTAAAGGTAATTAACAGTATTCATGATATTGGCAACACCTGAGCGACATCATTTCAACACTAAGGAAAAGCATGACTTTAATTTGAAAACAAGTCCAGGGAATTCTACCTTTTTTCGTTATGTTTTTCAGTTCTTTTGATGTGACTTAAAAAATATCCCACTAATTTTACCCTTCCATTTACTGAATTTGCTGATATGCTTGAGCAGATGAAGATGAAAGTCATGATTTTGCTCTCCGGTTTTCCTTTCTCAGACAATCTCTACAAACAGTGCCATGAAAAGTAAAGCCCACATTGTGGTTAAGTTTTCATCCTGCAGTATTACAGAATGCCTTTTTTGAACTGAAAACAATCTATAAATGTTTATCTTTAAACTGTATCTATTATCCCTCTATTATTTTTCTATCATCTATCAACTACCCATCCATCATCATCATCATCTTCATCTTCATCCTTATCATCATCTATCTATACTAGTTGGTTTACACTTAGGCAACTCATATAGATTATTTTACTCTGGAGAACAAGATTGGCATATCAGTATGTGAAAATAAGATAAATGTATTGCATAGGACTTGAGTTAAGTACACATCTTAAGAACATAACTTACCACTGGAGCTCATGGTTCCAGTCATGTTACTGTCTAAGAAAAATAAAAATCTTCAAACATTATAGTTAATAGTCTTTTTTTTTTTTTAAAGATTTATTTTATTTATTTATCCCCCCCTTGCTGCTTGTGTTGCTGTGTCCATTCGCTGCGTGTCTTCTCTGTGTCTGCTTATCTCCCCCTTGCTGTGAGGTCTTGCCGCATCAGCGAGCCGGCCTGCCCTCACAAGGAGGCCTCAGGAAGCGAACCCGGGGCCTCTCACATGGTAAACGGGTGCTCTATCTATTGAGCCACACCCGCTTCCTGCCGTGAGGTTGCTGCATCAGCCCACCGCACCGCTTAGGCCAGCGTGCCCTCACAAGGAGGCCTCGGGAAGCGAACCCGGGGCTTCCCATATGGTAAACGGGGGCTCTATCCATTGACCCACACCGCTTCCCCGTAGTTAATAGTATTTTACCTTCCTAATTTTGGCCTTTCTCAAACTGTATTCTTGAACTAGCAAATTTTTCCTAGGAGCCATTCATAGTTCTTATGAATGTGCTCTGTGCTCTCTTCAAATGCCCTCTTTGTAGAGAGGCCTCTCCTGACCACCTCTGTCTTTTGGCACTGGCTCTCCGTTTTCTGGTTTACTGTTCTTCATAGAACTTATCACCACCTGAAACAAATTCCTTATACAAGCAGGGGTTTTCTGTTTATTAGATTATTTTAAACACTGTTGTATCCCCAGGAACCTGAAAAATCCCTGACACCAAGAATCACGTAGGATTAATTTTCTGTCTCACTCTTCTGGGGTGTAAACTCCATTAAAGCTGGAACTCTGTTGTTGTTTTTTCCCTCTGCTGTGTCTTCAAATTTGAGAACAGCGCTAGGCAAGATAGCTGCTCAGCCATAGTTGGTGGATGAATAAATATGTAAATGGTAGAAACAGAAACAGGTTTTAGTGGGTTAGCACCTTTGGGTTCATAGTTTGCTTGTTATCAGTCTTCATATTAAAGTCTGGCATTAAAATGTCTGTGTTTTAGCTGTCTTCATATTTCCCTTTATATGTTTACATTTTTTTAAAAAAAGGACTAGAGATTTTATGAAAGTGCTAAATTCTGAAAAATTGCTTGTTTTCAGTTTCTAGTATGAATTTTATTTAAATTTGATATATTTTAAAGAATCAAATAACTGTGATTTAAGAAAGATATAAAGAGTTGAATTGTGACAATAGTCTAATGAGTGTAATTACCCACTTCCTGGACCATTATTGTCCAGATGTGTGGTAGTTTAAGCAAACAAATCTATAAAAGTAAACCTCAGTGAGAGTGCTCATGACAGGCTCGTTCATGATGCTGCAAACCACTGATGGATGGTAACTTTTTTAGAGGAAGAAATGTGATTAAGATATGTTAAATGGAAATCTATACAAAACCAGTGAAATTGTTAAAATATTCAAATATGCCATATTGTAACAAGAAAACACTGTAATGCACTGAAATCAGCAGTAGAACAGCTGTGTTTTAAAGGACAGTACTTTGAATGTCACTTGACAATTTGCTTTCAATTAGAAGTAATTTACAGGAAGATGCCCACAAGCTAATCTTTACAGGATAATTAAGTTCCATTTTCTTTACTTTTAATTAAAAAGCAGAAAAGATTTAGCTGATCCATAAAAAATGTTCTGTTTAAACATTCATCAGACTTCACACTCTTTTTTTGTTATTTGTTGTAGCAGATGTTATCAAAAGTGCAGTCTGCTCCGTTTTAAACCCTGAGTATTTGGAAAGTGAAACATGAGTTTCAATAGGCATGTACTAGTGAGGCATGATCATTTAACATCTGTATGTTCAAACAGGATAAGACAGATACTGCTGTTCCATCCCTTAATTTTGTTCCACATGATGCATTTAATTGTGGTACAGATACATACACATTAAAATAAGAAGCAATAGTGCTTTTGAATTTTGAATACTGTGTATAGAAGAATGATACTTTAAAAGAACTTTACTTCAAATGTTTTAAAGTGCTTATAGATTCAGGTATTACATGTTATTTTATTGTACTTTTTAACCATATGAACTTGACATTGTGAGTATCCTTACATGAAAATTTACTCATTGAAAAGATGGAAGATTTTAAGTGATGGTCTAAAAACATTTAAACTAATTCTTGTATTAACACAGTTTTAACACTGCTATTTTTTTTATTTGGCTATATATATATGTTGCCAAAGAAATTAGAAGCTTTGATTTTAGAAATAACTATTGGTCAGTGGTTTTAGAAAAGAATTTAGCTGATGGGAGCTGAATAGATAGAGATTTGTCAGAGTTACTCTCATACCATACTGTGCTAGGGAGGATTGTACTGAAAATTCTTCAGTTGAAATTCTTTAATCCTGTATTATTATATTTGTGTGTTTTGTTGTTTTTTTTATTCTGCTTGTGTTGTTTTCAGGCTGCTTTATATGTTCACGTTGGGGAATAGTTTTGTTTTTGTGTGTATGTGTTTTATTTTGTTTTTTTGAGGATCTAGAAAATTGCCATGACTTGAAATAATTTGTGCTGCTATAGGGCAGTGTACATACAATTTTTATAGTAGTAATTCCATTCACTATGTCTTTTGTCATATAAGCTTGATTTTCAATTTCCACATCAGTGAGTACTTAAAATTTGGAGGATGCTGTTAAGGTTACTTATGCTTGCTTATTTTTATTTTCTTATTTAATTTCTCTCTGGCAAAAAAAAAAAATTTATAGAAATGACAAGGGAAGTTTCTGCATATCACAAGACTATTCATTTATTTGCTTTTGCCATTTGTATTTTTATATGAAAGGAATAAGCTCAAAGGCACTTTTGACCAATACAGTTGAGGAGACTGCAAAATAAAATAAAGAAATGCAATTTATTTCAGCATATATTATAAATTTCAGGTAGGAGCTTAATTATAATAATCACAATGCATTCATTTAGAATATGTGTTTGAACATGTAAATGCCATCAGGTTCTGTAATGAACTGGCGAAAATGTATGCTTCTCTTACTGAAAGGATGACATAGGGAAAAGATTAAGCATGCCCGTCTCCTGCCTTCCCACTATTCTTTTCTGTAATCAACACCTGGTTTGATTACATCTTTTTGAACTTTAAAGGCTGATAAACTCCTTTATGTGGAAGTTTTTGTGAAAGGGAATTGTAACAAACAGTGGTTAAACATCCCACTTTGGGGAGAATTCCATCTTGTCCTGTAATTCAAACTTTTTTAGTAAAAGATAACATTTTTGTTATTGTTTAAGGGAGTACAGTGATTTCTCTTTGACTCTTGGTTTTCAAGTTTGTGAGGGCTTTAGACAGGTGGGATGGGTTCATATATATTTGTGATTCTTGGAGGAGTTATCAAATGAACATAAGCCATATTTGCATTTTCCATTGTACCTACACATTGGCTTGTACATGGTGGGTCTTAATTAAATATATATTAAATGATTGACTGATGGACAATAAAGGCTAGGCACATCTCCATTTGATTCTTTACAAGCATTTAGTGAGTTCTATCTCATTCTTTACTTTTTCTTTTGTGTAAGAGTCAAACCACAAGGCACTGTGATCTGAGAAGGTATAAGCAGTTATACTGCTCTTTCATCCTCAGGCTTGCACCTCTTGTAAAGCTAGGGTGAATACTGACCTCACAAACTATACATATAAACGTATATGTAAAAGAATTAGAATTTTAGTATAGAAGTAACTTCCTCCTTCAAGAGGCAATATAGGAGAACTTTTTCAGTTCATATTTAGGATTTACTTTTTAATTTTTGTAGTTGTGACATTGCCCCCCATCCCCCACCCCGGCCCCACTTCTCACACATTTGATTACTGTAATGGCCTCATCATTTATCCTTATTAATTTCTTTAAAAAAAAAACAACAAAACCAACTATCCTGTTTATGTTTCTTGCTTGCAGATTTTTAAAAAAAATTTCCTGTGTTTCTCCTCTTTATTGCTTCAGTCTACCTTAATCTGTCCTCCCTCAAGTCTACTAGGCTGATCTTTTACAAACATTTCAACATACCATAGCCATTGCTTAAAATCTGCTGTGGCTCCCTAGTACTACTTCAGCACATCTAAATTCTTTTGCCATGGTTTTAGAACTTTCCATAATTCTACTTTTTCTTTTCCAAAATTATTTTTCCTACTCTTTTGTCCACAGGCTCTTCTAGTGAGCTCCCTGGATCCCCTCCCGCAACTCACACACTCACCTCAAATCCCTGCCTTTGTGCCTTTGTTCATATCATGCCCTGCCTTTTTCCCTTCATCATTTGAATCTTCCTCATTGAAAAGGTCCATTGGTAGTCCCATATTCTCCAGGAAACTTTCCAGGATTCTTCTATTCTGCAGTAATTACTCCTTTTTATATTTCAGTTGCGGTAATAATCAGTAGCATGCAGTTTGACACTTCTTTTCTCAATTTTTTATTCTTACACTTATCTCCCTATGAAGAATGTAAGCTTTTTAAGGAGGGGGAAAAAGCAAACAAACAAACAATAGACCTTACACATTTTTTGTATCCTCTACATTTCATAGCATTGATAAACGGGTAGTAGGCATTTATTTCATGTCTTTAAAATTTTTTTTAAAAGCAGACTGGGGAGCAGATGTAGTTCAAGTGGTTGAGTGCCTGCTTTCCATGTATGAGGTCTTGGGTTGGATTCCTGGTACCTCCTAACAAACAAACGAAAAAACCTACTCTGACTGGGGAGCAGATGTAGCTCAGTGGTTGAGCACCTGCTTTCCATGTATGAAGTCCTGGGTTCATTTCTTGGTACCTCCTGAAAAAAAACAAAAGCAGACTATAACTTATAAATTCATAACTGGTTTCATGTAAGGGGAAACTTTTGAATAATTTCTCATTTTAGAGCATTTTTTTCAAAGGCAGTTGGGAATTTATGTTTTATGTTTGCTTCTAGAAATATCTTTTGCTATTTTGGAAAAAAATATATATTCTTTTAAAAAATAATTACCATTGACCTGGTAACTAGAGATAAATTATCAGTTTTTAAGAGCTATCATTTTAGTTTTCAGTAACTAATTTTGCCAGCTAATTCGTTAGTGAAAGGAAGGATGATACGTCATCTATCTCCTTAAGCACAGAGTGACCATGCCCCCCTGCCACTGCCTGTTACTGGGTTCATCAGAACCTTTACATATTTATAATTACCTTTCCATAAATAGTTTGCAACTTGACCATAACATTTTTTCACTCTATTAGAATGAGGCACAAGGTCCAAGTTAAAAGCAAACTCCTTAATGAATTTAACAAAATTAAGCAAAGAGCTTTAGGTTATAGGAGCAGAGTTAATGGATTCAGCTGTTCTTTACTTGCAGTTCAGCCAACAAATTCTGCATTTATTTTCCAGATGTGAACTTTGTTAAATTAAAATGGAGTAAAATTAATTTTGTGAAACTGTTATATCACCCCTGGAGATAATTGGAGATAACTTGGTATATCGCAAAAGTACAGGTAGAAAATCAGAATACTTGGGGTTGGTTTCAGTAACTATATTGCAAAAGGATTTCAAGATTCATTTTTAAGCATGTATTTCTCAATATTTGCCAGAGGTCTTTCATGTGAATTAGATGTGATCAGAGCTAAATTTTTAATAGAGTTCTAGAACGACACAGAGGTGGCCATTTTCAGAACTGGAGACTGTCTGTGGCAGTGCTTCTCAAAGTGCAGTGGGTCCAGGGACCAATGCCATCAGTATCACCTGGAAACTCATTAGCAAAGCAGAATCTTGGGTCCCATCCCAGGCCTCCTGACTCATGCTCTGAGGGTGGAACATTGTAACAAGCCCTCTAGATGAACCCTATGCATGCTAAAGTTCGAGAATCATAGTCTATGGAACCCCAGAGCTTTTTAGACAAACCAACCCTCAATATTTCAACTCATTCTTTTTTCTAAAGATTTCTGATCTTTCATTCATCATTATAAAATGCAGCCTGGTAATTTAAATGTGGATTATGATGTGGCCATTCCACCATTTTCATCTGTTTTCTGAATGAACTGATTTCTAAGACTGATTAAAATATTAAAAAGCTCTATCACTGCATTGTGCAGTGGAAGTTTCACAGTCTTTTCCAAGGGCAGATGAGTGTTTTATTTACCTTTGTGTCCTACCACCTAGCATAGAATGAAAACAACTGTAGAGAAACTTTATTCTGGCCCTATTTTGGCACTTGGTTTGTTCTATTTTTGCACATAGCTCTTTTCTTTTATCTTACGAGAAACTAGCTGTAGAATGAGTCAAATTTCCGATTCTTTGAAAAATTTGATCAGGCTGTTTTCCTAAAGGATGGTGGTTGTTAATCTCCATACCAAATAATTAAATGGTTTTACATACTTACATAGCTGCTGAGTAATAAGTGACATGGAGTTCCATTTAGTTATAATACTAGAATTTTAAAAAATAATTTCAACATTTCTTGATCTTTGACTTTTCTCAGTTGGCTGTATATATGTGTGTCATAGATTCATCTCTAGCAATATCACTCACCTAAATAATACCACTAATAAGAGTCATTTTAAAGTACAGATTGCATCAACATTTGTAATTGTGCAAACTCTTTAAGAATAATGTTCTATAGAAATTGCAAGCTTGACAATAATAGATACATTTTATATGTGTGTGTGTGAAAATGTGCGTGTGTGTATTATAGAATTGGAAATCCCATGGTATGTTGTAGAGTATATAAAGGTAATTTTCACCTCTGCAAATTTAGTGTAGCCTAGATCTGAGACTTAATTATAGCTTTCAAGGCATCTAAAAGTAAAACTATATTACATATGAACTTGTAAAAACATTTATTTAGGTAAAGTTAGAATTTGCCCTAAAATATTTTTTCTCTATTTTCTTGTTATATAATATTGTGAAGTGACAATAATTATACTGGATCTAGCGTAACTGATCTTTATGGTGGTGATAGTAAGTCCATATTTTACATCTAATACTGATTGCATTGAATTTGTGTTATGTCTGTTGCGTACTGAAAAGTTATAATGCTCTAGAGGGTTATTGCTCTTAGTGATACTGAGACACAACGAAAGCATGCTCTTATTTTCATTAGAAGGATCAGATTTTAGCATGGTTTATTGCTGCATTCCATTTATTATATTCATTTATTTTCAATTTTATTAACATTATTCAAGGACTTATTTATACCATAAGGCTAGATTTATAGAGGGTGAAGAGGGCATACCTATGTAAATAAAATAGTTCCTTTTAAAATGATCTTCCCTCATGAGTGAATAAATGTGGGGAAAAGACTAAACACACATATGGAAATACCAGTTTTAATTAATCCATTTGTATTACTGATATCCTTGTGCCATTCAATTTAAATTTGACACATATATATTGATTGACTTTCAGAATTTTGGTGCTGAGTTCCCTAGATTGGAAGTCAGTAGAGAAAATAAGATGGAGAATGTTGCTTTTAAATTACAACAAGGGCATGGCCAAAGTCTTTATCTGGACTCACAAACAGATGTTCCTTTGTTTTGTTTCGTTTTGTACAATTGTTGATTTTATTATAATAATATTGCCAAAGGTAGCCAGCTCTTTTAGAGCTTTGGAGGGTCTTTTGAAGGGGAGCTATAATGGAAGAAAGAACCCTTGGCCAGTATTTTCCTCTTTACTCGGTTACTTTGTCAAGGGTTTATTCAAGTGCTTTCGAGGATGCATGTACATCTCCACTCAGCCTTTATGTGGGTTGAGGACTTAGAAAATCATGCTTCTTGAATATTGCACGTTTCCTAAAATACTTCGTAGCATCTCTTTCAGGGTTTTAGGTCCTGCATGAAAATCATTTAAATTATCATTCTTTGTCCCTTTTCCTTTTTTTTTCTTTTCCTCTTTGGCTTGCCAGCTACATAGAAACATTTTTATTATCCGATGTGGGTGGCCACACCACCAAATGAACATTTTAAGTGATTATTTGCTAAGTGGCTCTAAGGTAGAGACATTGTCATATTTTTTTGCATTTTAAATATTTGTGTAACCTATCATGTTGAGCTTTACATTTAAAAAAAAATTCCAGTGAAGGAAGGAAAGAAGAGAGCTAACATTTATTGGCTGCCACCTTGTTCCAGGTATTGTGCTACAAGCTTTAATTTAGGTTATCTCATATCATACTCAACCCTTCCAGTTAGGGTCAGGGGGATAAAGAGTATGTCTGAGATTCAAACCCAGTTCTGTCCAACTCCCGCGGCTTCAAGGGGTGCTGCCCGTTGCAATAAGGCCATGTGCTAACATTTTCTTGAAGGTGCAGTAATAAATAACATCTAGTCTCTGCTTTTGAGGAGCTTACAGCAGAGTGGAAGCAAGGGGGATTGGAGAGAGTTATAGAGAAAATAGGACTGAGGGTGCACTAAGGAGCCATGTGGCCACTCAGAGTGGAGAAAGGATCGCTGTCGGAGAGTCAATCTTCTCTACTTTTCTCAAAATTATTTTAAATAATTGATGAATAGGTGTTGCTCAATGTATGGTTTATACCCTGTCTTGTCCACTTACATATTCTTATAGACTGAGTTAAAAAAAAATATATATATATATATAATAGAAAAAGAAAGAGAGGAGGACGTGTTACAGGCTAAAGATAGACATGATCGGCACCAACTCCTATAAATCAGTCTTAGCTACAATTTAGAATTCTGGTACTCTATAAAAATGGAGATTTTTTATTTGTATACAGCTTATTCAAAACTTGGGCCTATTCAAAATACAGTTCTTCCTTGATTTATGTATTTTTTAACATAAATGCTAAGATCATATTTAGGGTATTAATAGTATGAAAATAATTTTCCCCAGATTAAAATTCATTTGGAGCTTTCTTACTTGATAGATTGTTGCTAGATAAAGGCATCCATAAAAATAATACTTAAGCATATTTAGAAAAGTAGCTTTTTATCTTGCTTTATAAGATACTTGTAAATTTTAATAATCTTATGATATATTGTCTGGAAGTATCCATTGGCTGATTGGGGGAGGAGAGAACTAATGTAATTCAGACAGGCAATAATTACTAGGTCAAGAAATAGGGCAATTAAAGAAATGATTCATGGTGAGTAGGAGTGAGACATTTACATTCTGGAAATTAATTATGGGACTTTTATTTAAATTATAATCATGAAGAAATTCTCAGAGAAAAGAATGACGTTCAGGGAAGTTTTATGTATACTCATCTTGAGTACAAATTAGTAAAGATCTTAGATTCAACATTAATAAAGAGATTGGAAAGAGATTGGAAAACCGTGTTTCATTGTGACTAAACTGCCTGAATTTTTAACCTCCAAACTTACAGGTAATCAAATGTAGTGACTGTGTCTGTCTTGACAAATCTAAATATATATATCCATGATGCAGGAGTACAAAGAGGCGGGTATTTGAATTTACCTTGTTTACAGAGATGTGTTCTGTTGGACTAAGCAAGTGTGAGCATTCTTTTGAAATACTCAGAGCTACAAATAATAGAAAAAGAAAATTGTTTTATGTGCATGTAGGTGGCAACTATCTTCAAGCAACAATCCATTTATTGTGTAGAACATCCTTAGAAGCTGGCTTTTCACTCTGAAGTTTGATATATTATAGCATTGGTCTTTGGTCTTCTAAGCCACTGATAGTTACTGCCCCTACTGTGCTACCCATCAGGCCGACCTTCCCTTTTCTGTGCCTTACTCTCCCTTTCCCCTCACTTCTCTACTATCTCAATAACTTGCTCAGCTTTCCAAACTTCTTTTTACTTACTCTGATAAGCCCCACCAGGTTCATAAGTAGTGGGATAAGGAGGGTCCTAGCATGCCCTTTCCTATTAGGCGTTCAGCATGTTTTCAATGTAAGGGTTTGGTGCTCTCAAATCTCAGTGGAAGAAGCTAATAATTTATATTGGTTTTAGATCCAGTGACAGATGAGTGGGGGAGGATTGGCCTTTCAGTTTACAAATCTGTTCTTCCTCCAGCTAATATTAGAAACCCCATTTAAATTCTGGAATGGAGATATGAAAGACGGAGTTTTAAATTTGAGGACGAGAAATCCCAGACTCTTCTTGCTCAGGAAACGTTTGCTGGAACCAGTAAAACTCCTTCCCTTGAATGGTAAACCTCTTTTAGGGTAGCAAATATGAAGAATGGAGTAAATTCCCTCAACAACTACTCAATTTCAGTATTTGAAATAAGTGATTAAGTGCAATGCATAATCTCTGAGATTGTTTGTAGAAGTGACCAATGTTAATAATGGAACATGGGATTAAAAAGGAATCTCTTTCCCATAAAAAACATTTTCATATATTCAGCCAAGGAGAGCAACAAGTAGCAGTTAGCGTCTTTTTGTTGTTGTTGTTGTTGTTTTTTGTCTGTTTGGTAAAATATAGTGGGAAAAGCCTTAAAATCAAACTGTATTGCTTACTGGAGGAGAATAACGATTTATCTTTTAGTCCAATCAGAATGTCCCCCTAAGGTGAGAGACAGAGGAAACTTGGCCACGTCATCTTACTCAGCTGCATGGGCTTTAATCTCTATGTGCATAACAAGTCTGGAACTCTTCAGTTTCATGTGTGAATTTGCACATATAGGCACTTTTCAAGGGAACAGCTTAATTTAATTCCTCCTTCCATTTAGATTTCAGAATTCTCTGAGTTTTCCAAAATGACTGATGATTTCCAATATTCCAGCAATAATTTCAGCTTCTGTTAAAGCTTCAGTATAAGATTGGCCCCATCTTTATAAATTTATTGTTTAGTTAATTCACTCCTGCTGATGGATTAGTGGTTAAAATCCAAGAGTCATGTTCGATACCAAAATAATATTATAATATCTCAAAATGAATGACCATGCTAATTCTGAATGCAGAATGACTTATTGACTTGTGGAAATACTGAATTGAGTTCACTTGCCTTTTAATGTGTGTGGCAGTTTTGGTGCTTCACATAATTCAATCAATAGCTATGCTCTAAGTTATTTAATTACCTCTCTTAGACTTTCCATCTCCAATCTAGTGTAGTTCTCTTGTTAAGCAGTGAGAGATCTAGGAGAAAAGATTTCTAGATACTGACTGAGGAATCAGTAGAGAGGTATCTTTTAACATAGTCATTAGTTTTCCTTTCCACAAATTCAGTTAATTTTTATTAAAGAAATATTACAAAGAGATGTTAAATCATTAAATCTCTACATGGAGGGCAAGTTGGATAGACGTCTGATAAGGAGAATATTTTTACATTAAATCTCTATAAAGAAGGCAAGGTAGATAAACATATGATAAGGAGATTTTTTTTTTTTTAAAGGAGATGAGAGATACCTGCTGTGTTGATAGTATTTACTATTAATGCTGTCTAAATTAATCCGAGGCCACTAATCAATCTTTTCCTTTGTAATTACAAGCTCCCTGATCTGTTATTGTTGCCATGTAGCCTTGTGATTTTTACCTGCTGGCCCATATACTCTTATCACTTTGAGGCTGATCAGACTGAGTTAGGTGTCCTAGCATTCAATTAGTTTAATTGGCACTGGGTGACTCTAATTACCCACAATTCCAGGAATAGGCTTCTGCTAGCCTCAGCTAGGTGGGTCTCCTATTTTCATTCCATAAATAGAAAATCTTAGAAGGCAAATGCTCAGATGAGCATATTATGTCTAATTTCAGATTAAAGTATCTTTAGTAGGTCAATCAAGAAGGTATAAGGGATTGATGCTGGATGCTCTTATAGTCTGATAGAAGGGAGGAGAGAAAGCGAGCCGGAGACCCCTGGGCACCGGAAGTGAAGAGAGTGCATCCACTGTAGAGGAAGGAAGCAGACAGGGCTGTCTAGTGTACTGTTGTGTTTGCTTAGCCTGCCACAGTGCCTGGCACATAATAGCTGCCTGACAGAAATACATCGCAACATTGTCTAAAGTTGGCCACTTCTGTTATCTTTATTTAGATTGGGGCATTGTGTAGTTTTGACCTAGGAACTTTTTGTAGTGCATGGCTGGGATTGCCAGTGGTCCTGTTTCATTTGATTTACAAAGTATTTTACAGCATTAGCTTTGTAATGAAGGCACTCTATTCCCAGAAGATTTTTTAGCCAGCGGTATTTACGTCCTGATTTATGACTAGAACAAATAACAAAATATATAAAACCATACATGATGGGACCCACTGGTTTATTTCTAGATAACTTTGCTCTTACGTTATACTGACTATGTTTTTCTATGTCTATGTCTGATAAATAGATTTATCTCAACATCAGGTTTTCACAAGATTAATAATCCCTTTGTTAAGAGGGTCTGTTTAAAATTGAGGACAATTATCCTGATATGAAATATATAAAAATGTGATAAATAATATTATGCTTTAATATTTTTAAGCATATCTGACATTAAATACATATTTTTGGTCCGGTATCTTGCAGAAAATGGAAGTGTACTCAGGGAAAAAGTAGTTAGACTGAAAAGAATTTTTTCTTTAACTCGAGCCATACTATGGTCTCAAAGCTTTAACCTGAATTATTAGCTCAAATAAATCCATCTTCTTAATTAAATGGGGCCTTTGGCCGTTGAACACCAGAGTATGAACAGAGTTAGTTAGTAGATGTTATTATGAGGCTGGCCTGGCCACATAATCCATTAGAGGTAGGATTCAGTTATATTGGTGGCAGCAAAGTGGTTTTTATGGTTTTAAGAATCTTCTGTGTTCTGCCAGTATCAATTATTTCACTCCTAATAAAAATCTAAAAAGGGGGTCAGGTTTATGATCTGTGCTTTGGGTGGTTAATTTGTAACAATTCTATCCCATAAGCCAAGAGATGTTTTTGTTCTGGAAAGGACTTGTAACCACATAGTTTGTCTAAAGTGCTATGGCTGTGGACAGAGTGAGAGTGATGTCACAGGATTATAATGTTAGAAAATTTCACTGAGAGGCATGAATAGACATTAAAATAATAAAGCTTTATAATAAGTATATGTATATATATATATGTGTGTGTGTTTACAAATGTAAACATAGTGAATATTACACATTATTTGGGAATTTTTATCCGTTTCTACTAATTATGTTTAAAATTTTGAGGGAATAATTTATACTAATATGTTAAAATGTATGATAACAAGTGAGAGGAAATCTAGAGACTGGTACAAAGTCTTGGTTCACTTTTCGGATGAAGTACCAGCAAACCACTGAAAAACAGCTCCTCGAAATGATGGTGCAAAGTAAATCAAGTACAAAACTAGCACGGCATGATGGGAGAATAATAGTACCTGGTTCATGAGGTTATGGAGAGGATAAGAAAACATAGTCCACGCAGATTGCATGATATCTAAGTATTCAGTCAATGTTGTACTTTCTAGTGGATAGAAGTTTTTCTAGGGAGGTAAATAGTTCAGAATAAGGAAGAATTGTTTTTAAACAATTCTTACTTTTCCAAAATCGTGACTTGAAGAATTTCCATCTTGGAAGTATTCCCAGTGGTGTATAGCTACTCATCCTTCAGAGACGTTATAAAGACAAAGGCATTGAATGGGAGTTTGGGGTACATGACCTCTATGCATGATTTTTCAGATATTCTGTCAAGTAGGACAAGGACTCTGTCTTAGTGGATTGCTTTATGCTGTATATGACATAAATCTGTGGAAACCTGAGAAAGAAAGGGGCTGTTACAGCTGGAGGATTGTTTTTCATTTTTTTAATTCTAGCCTGAGGGTGTTGAGCAGACTTTGCTTAGTGGAAATGATAAAACTATTCCAAGACCAAGTCCACCACATTCACTCTTTTCATAATAACACTTACTGAGGACTTGTTCTGTGCCAGATACATTGCAAAGTGTTTATATGAAGTATTTTAACCTATAGCGTATAGGTGAAATGATTTGCCTAAGGGTATAGAGCTGGTAAAGTACAGATCAGGGATTAGAACCCAAGTTGTCTAATTATATACTGAAGCCCTTAATTACCTGTATTGCACTATGTATTTACACTAGCATCAGGATGTATCTTAATGGTACCTTTTGAAGATGCCATTGTTCTATACAGGATGAGCCTTTAATAAATTGGATGCTATGACAGTGTGATGTTAATTAGGCAGTGTGCCTTGGTAGGTATTTTCTAAGTTGTGAAACTTGAATTCAAGATGTTAAGTAGAGCTTCCTCAAATGTCACAAATCCTAAGCCTCTATTAGTACTATTGTTCCTGTGTGTGCATATGCGTGCATGTATATTTGCAATGGTATCACTAGAGCATGCACTGAACTAGTCAGAAATGACTGTCTGGCAAGGAGAAGGATATAGGAATTTGAGTAGTATTCTCTCCTGTCATTTATGTCCAAAGAGCTGTATTTTTCAAGGATTTGTACATTCTGCCGATGGACGTCTATGTGGCTATATAATGTAGACCTGAATGCTTTGCTTTTCTGGGTTGTGATTTGCTGTTCTAGTAATAATGGAAGATGGAAATACTTACACTGCCCATAATCCAATAGTAGACAGAGATTTTAGGAAGAATTTATAAAACTTCAGTAGGTTATCCAAGGAAACATTCTTCAGAGTGCTGGGAAGGTCACGAAAGATAAGAGACCAAGATATAGACTCCCTCAAATGGTTATACAAATTCAAATTGAAAAATTTATAAATGAACAGGAAATATTAAATTATCGTGCTATAGCTGGAGGTATGAAATAAAAATGCAGATTATTTGTATGTAACATGAGAGAAAAAAAGATGATAATGCCTGTGAGAGAGAGAAATATAATGTTGGGTTAGGTTATTAATTGGAGAGAAAATTGTAATAAAGGACATTATTGGGATAATTAGGAAATTTTGACTGTGGATTGTATATTATATAATTGTGTCTACCAACATTAATTTTCTTTAATTACTAAAATGTACGACGATTATATAAGAGAATGCCCTTTAGGTAAAGGGGCATGATATTTGCAACTGACTTTCAAATGCTTCAGGAAAATAATAATAGTTTAGTAGTAATAGAAAAGAAAAAGTAGTAAAGAAAAATAATATATGTGTCAAAATGTTAGAAATTTGTAATTCTAGGTGAAGGATATATGGGTGTTTGTTCTATTAGTACTGTAACTTTTTGAAGGTTTGAACTATGCTAAAAAAAAAAGTAAAAAAAAAAAAAATAGATGCTTCTGACCAGTAAAAAATATAATAATGTTTATTGAATTTTTACTATGTGGTAGGCACTTTCTTAGTAAAGAGAAGTATGACAGACAAAAAATTCTCAAACGTCAGAATAACAGACTAGACTAGAATGCTCACTAGAATGTTCTA